>RJWM01030318.1:0-23548 GCA_004363535.1 Dasyprocta punctata
TTTGCATCTGTTTCATGCATTCTGTTTGTGTCTTATATTGTTCATTCAAGGTTTCAATCATTTTCTTAAGTTCTTCTATGTTTTTATCTTGCTCTTCTTTAGATACACACAACATTTCTTTAATAATGATTCTCATTTCATTTTTTAGCTGAGAGAATATTTCTGATTTGAATTTCTCTATAGCTTCTTCAAGCTGTTTTTTTATTGCATTTTCTATCATTTCAGAAAGTCCATTTGTGTGACTCCCACTGTCTTCCATTTCAGTGTCTCTTGGGTTTGTTCTTTGTGGGCTGGGGGACTGAGACTGCCTCTTGGTCTTTCGTTTTGTCATTTTCTTCTGGAGTCTATGTAGCTCTGTGTCCTGTGAGGCTGGCCGGCGTTCCCCTGAGGTTCGCGCTGATTCTTGCGGCATGCAGGATCGCGGGACCCGGTAGGCTGGGTCCCGTGCGCAGCAAGGAAGGGCGGCCTCCCGGGGCGTGCGGGTGGAGCCTCCTCCTTCACTGGGTGGGGGCCTAGGCCTCCCGGTCCCAGCGAGCTAGGTGGGGCAGCGTGAGTGACGCGGACCTGACCCTGGTTCTGTCCGCAAAGCAAGTTCAGCCCAACAGCTATGCCTGCGGGGCAGGCCCAGGCAGGTCCCAGGCCTACAGTACTGGGAGCAACCCTGCTGGGCAGCAGGGTCTGCACCCGAGCTGTGGGATGGCACATGCTTGAGCCGCTCCACTGAAGAATGCAGCTGGAGTGCACGCTGCACTCTGGTGGGGGGAGGCCCAAGCTCTCCAGGTCCCTGCAGCTATGTTGCTCAGTTCCCGGTGAGCAGCTCTGGGGTCCTGGGCTGATTTGTGCTGGGCTGCATACCTCTGTGTCCTGCACGGCTGGCTGGCGTTCTCCAGAGGTTCGCGCTGATTCTTGCGGCGTGCAGGATCGCGGGACCCCTCTATGTATATCTTGATTCCCCTTGTTTTTTCCAAATCCCTTCAACCCTTTTTCCCCTGCTTACTTACAAGGCTTTATTTCCATTATCCTTCTTTTATCTTTTTTTCTTTTCCTTTTCTGCCTTTCCCTTTTCCCTTCTTACTAGTTCACCCGTATTTGAACTATTTCTTCTTATTTCACAATACCTGTTATACACTTTGGCCCTTATTTACACTTTCAGTTTCTCAAACCAGAGAAAGAATGTGATATTTACACATGTATGACTGACTTATTTCACTTAAAATAAATGGTCTCAAGGTGCATCCATTTACCTAGAATTGTCTCAAGTTTATCCTTTTTTATGGCAGAGTAGTACTTCATTGTACCAAAAAAACACCCTCCACATCTTTTTTATCCATTCCTCAGTTGATGGCCATTCAGGTTATTTCCAAAATTTAGCTACTACAAACTGTGCTGTTATAAACATGGGTATACATATAATGCTGTGGTATGATGTTTCTAATTCTTCTGGGAAAATACCACAAAGGGGAATAGCAGGGTGAAATGGGACCTGTAATCTTAATTTGTTGAGGAATCTCCACACTGATTTCCACAATGGTTGCACCAGTCTGCACTACTGCCAACAGTAGAGAAGGGTTCCTTTTTCCCCACAGCTTTTCCAGCATTAGTTATTTCTTGATTTCTTGATAATAGCCATTTTTTCTGGGGTGAGGTGGAATCTCAGCATTGTTTTAATTTGTTTCTCTTGAATGACTAGTGATGCTGAACATTTTTTCATATATTTATTTGCTGTTTTTATTTCTTTATCTGATGTCTTAGTTACTTTTTGCTCGTTGCTGAGACAAAATACCTGACGCCCAAAGTTAGGGAAGGAAAGGTTTATTCTTACAGTTTCTCAGGAGTTTCAGTCCATAAGTTGGCTCCAAGGCAGTATGGGGTGACAGGGCTACCGTTCATGGCGACTGCAAGCTGCAAGCCGCAAGCTGCACTGGAGAGAGAGAGAGAGAGAGAGAGAGGGAGAGAGAGAGAGAGAGAGCAGAAGCAGAACAGGAAGAGGAAGAGGAAGACCCGCCTTCTCTTACACTGTATCTCAGCTCCACCCCTGGGCGTAGGCAGCGTTCACATTGCTAATCCCAGTGCTAGACAACAAACTGAGCATAAGCACTAGACTCAGCCCCATCAAAAGTATGAGGACTTGGGGGTACATAGCATATCACCCAATACATCTGAGAAGTGTGTATTCATTTCAGATGTCCAGTTTTGGGTTGGGTCTTTAAATTTGGGGGGCTGAGTTCTTTTTCAATTCTTATATGTTCTAGGTATTGGTACCTTGTCTGAGGGACAACTGAGGGACAAGCTAAAATATATTCCCAGTCTGGGTTTTTTTTTTTTTTTTACTCTATTGGTAATTTCTTTTGCTGTGCAGAAACTTTTTAGTAGGATGAGATCCTAGTTGTTGATTCTTTGTATTATTTCTCATCCAATCAGGGTTTTGTTCATGAAGTCTTTGCCTACACCTGTGACTTTAAGAATTCTACCTATTCTCTCTTTCAGCAGATTTCTATTTTAATATTCAGATCTTTGATCTATTTTGACTTTAGTTTAGTGCAAGATGATAGACATGTGTCTAGTTTTAGTCTCTGGGATGCGGAAAGCCAGCTTTTCCAGTACCACTTATTAAAGAGGCTATCTTTCTTCCAGTGAATGCATTTGATCTCTTTATCAAAGATAAGTTGGTTGAGTGTGTTGCAGTTGTTTCTGCATCTTCTAGTCAATTCTATTGATCTTTCAATCTTTTTTTTCTAGTACTGTGCTGTTTTTATCTCAGTAGTTCTATAGTAAAAATCTAAGTCAGGAATTGTGAAGCTCCCTGTCTTGTCTTTGTTGCCTAGGTGTATAATCTTCTTGATGATTTGCTGCATTCTGTTTGCCTTCATTTTATTGAGCATTTTTGCATCTATGTTCATTTGTGAGGTTGGCCTGCAGGTCTCTCTCTCTCTTTTTCTTTGTTGGCTCCTTCTCTGGCTTTGGTATCAGAGTAACACTGCCTTCCAGGAATGAGTTTGGGAGTACTGTTTCTCTTTCAGTTTCATTAAAGAGTTTGAAGAGTAGTGGCAGTAGGTCTTTTCTTTCTTGTAAAATTCAACAGTGTATCCATCAGGACCTGGGCTTTTCTTTCTCGGTAAGTTTTTAATTACGTTTCATATTATTTTCTTGTTGTTGGTACCCTGTCTTTCCCCTCTACTTAATTGCTTGCCTTATCTACTGGTTTCTTTCTATTGGTGTTCTTGGAATTGTGGTTATCCTTATCTCTTTGTAAAATATCCTTCAGAATATTTCGGAGAGCTGGTTTGGTGGTCATGAACTCCTTCAATTATTCTTTGTCACGGAAATATCTTATTTTTCCTTTGATTTTGAAACATAATTGTGCTGGGTACATCAATCTTGGTTGGATGTTGTTTTCTTTTAGGGCTTGAAGTACTTTACTCCCTGCCCTCCTTGACTTGAGGGTTTGTATTGCAAAGTCTGCTGTGATCCTGATGAGTTTTTGTTTATAGGTGATTTGCTACTTTTCTCTAACTGCTTTTAATATTTTTTCTTGTGCTAAGTTATGGAATCTTGGTTATTTATGCCTTGGTATACATTTATTTTGGTCATGGCCAATTGGAGTTGTATATTCCTGACTTATTTTTATGTTAATCTGTTTACCCAGGTTTGGGAAATTTTCTGCCATTACTTCTGTGAAGAGGTCTTCTTCTTTTTTTTTAAATGGCATTTGCATTATCTACAGCTTTCTCATTGACTCCAACTAGTCTTAGGTTATTCTTATTTGCTTTGTCTTGTAGCTGATGGATTGATTTTTCATGGTCTCTTGCCATTTTTAAGAAGGCTTTCCTTTCATGTTGCTAACTGCAATCCCATCTTTTAGCCACTCTGATATTTTATCTTTGCCTTTGGTGAATTTGTTGTGAATATGTTTAATGGAATTTTTAATCTTCTGAAGATCTGTTTAGATCTGTTTCATGGCTTACATTTCTTTCTTATTTTGGGCATTCATGATTTCCATCATTTTCCTGAGCTTCTCTATTTTTTTTATCTGTGTCTATTCTAGATTCATTGGACATGCGTTTCATTTTGATTATCATTTCTTTTTCTTTTTTTTTTAACCTGAGTGATTATTTTTTCCATAGCCACCTTCATTTGTTTTTTCACTTCTGCTGCCCTCATTTCAGAATGATTCAGTGTATGGCTTCTGATTTCTTCTATCATGCTGTGCTCTGGTGTTGTCCTGGGTAGGCTGGAGGTTTGGGGTTGCATTTTGCTTCTGCATCTTGTCATTTTCTTTTTAAAGAATTTTTTGTTTTATTTTCTGTGATGGTGTTTTCAGACTTCTTGTCATAGACAGCTTTATCACTAATACTGAGGCTTACCTAGGAAATGACTGTTCCTCAGAGATGTGCTCTATGTGTAGGTGGTTCTCAGTTTTTGTGTCTTTTTCAAGAACCTTCCTTCTCAATATCCTAAGGATGAGAAAGTGTTATCTGTTTGGCTCAGTGCCTCATCCTTTGGTGCTGAACTCTGGTGATGGTCATTACCCCCGACAATCAGTGTTGTCATACAAGAGCAAAAAATGAATTACATGTATGACATTCTGCCTAAAATAGTACAAATAGCAATACAAATAGCACCAAGCACAGTCTAGCAACTGAAAAGCTGTGTTAATCATTAACTTGGTACCTTAAACTATAGGAGCAAGCTCTACACTTATATACCAATATTCAACACATACCAGGAACTTGTGTGTGATAAGTTTTCCTTTGGGAGATTAATTTTATCCTGTTTGGGTGCTCTTTAAGAGGAATAGGGGACCTAAAAGAGAGATGAATGAGTGGAAATATAGCAAAAGCAAGGCTGTAAGGCAAAGGATGATCACCTAAATTTTCAAAAGCTGGAAGGGAACACAGGAGAGAATGAATGAAAGAGAAAGCAAACGAATTACACAGTGAACCAGAAAGAGAAGAGACTATGTTCACTCACATAAAAGTATCATAAATTCAAGAGAGACTGTTGAGGAAAGAGAGAAAGGAAATGAATAGAACAAAACAAAGATCGAGGTAAGAAACCTAAATAGTCAAAAAATAACCAAAACCAAACCAAACCAAACCAAACCAAACCAAACCAAAACAAAGAACAAAAATGAAGACAAGACAAAACAAAACAAAGTGAAACACAAAACCAAAACACAAACCCTCAAGCAGGCTGAAAACAAACTCATACAAAGAAAAAGAAAAACAGCAAAATTCCTCTGATGTTCATGCTTCCATAGTAGTATCCAAGTCAGATCCCAGAAATGTGTTGGGTAACCCCACCAACTTTGCAGTGGGATTTGTGCTGGCTGTGGGGCTGATCTTGGCCACTGGATGTGGGGTCCGGAGCTGGTCTTCAGCTGACGATGCCCCAGATGTCCATTTGACCTGACTGTGCTTGTGCCTCTGGTGTAGCCCTGGCTGCCGGGGCGCCCTCTGGTAGGGAGAGCCTGGGGTTGCTTCTAGACCCATGTAGAGCTGCCTCCTTCCAGGCCTTGTTCAGCTTCCTCTGTTCCACACCCCCGGCTCCTTCCGCCTGCTATCTTAGGGTGGAGGGAGTGTCCTTGTCCCACCGCAGGCCAGAGCTGCTTGTCTGCTTGTGCTGCTGGACCTAGGCGGCCCTGGACAGAGTCTGGGTGGTCCCAGCTCCTCCCTCTCAGCAGAATTCCCCCAGTCTGCTTCTCAGCTGCCCACCGTCCACTGTGGCTGGACGGCTCTCCCCTCCTTCCACTCCTGGACTTTGCCATCTGATGGTGCCCTGCCCGCCTGCCTCTCTTCCGTGGGTCCGTGTACCGAAACACAGCCCCGGTTCATGAACTGCTGGTCCTGAGGGGCCTCTTGGCAGACAGTGCCCTACCTCACTAGGCCTGCTCCCTGTACCCAAATCCTGAGCTCTCGGTCAGTGCCCCCTTCATAACAAATTAGTACTGCTGTCCTCATTTATTGATACCAAATGACTGGTCAAAGATCAATGAACATTTAGACTGCTTGTGGACGATTCAGTACCCAGCTCAATGAGCCATGCGGCCCTGAACAAGGACTAAATTTGCGGTCAGAAACATCTCCAAATGCTACAAGCCACGCTTATACGGGATTATTACTGTAGAAAAAATGTGATTACAAAAACGATCCCTTCGCAGTAAGCATTGTGTGACTCCACCTTGGATAAATATTGATCGAAATTCTTGAAAATTAAGTTCTTATCTAGAGCCTAGAAGCAAATGTCTCCTTCCCTGGCCGAGTGGGTTTCGAGGTATTAATTTTACTCAGTTAATAGTAAGCCTTCCCCCTAATATATTTCCCTCTGACTCTGTTTGTCAGTTTTCTTTTGGCGGTCAAACTTGTTTGCATCCTTCTTTTACATACTTTTGCTTGGTAGCGTAAAATTTTAAGTTACCTACTGCCCAAATGAATATTGAATGGGATACTCATTGTGTGCCTCCCAGTGCCACCGTGTCCTTACTGCAGGGACCACAGTGGATGGGAAGATGCGGATGCCTATTTCTTGTGAGTTTAAACTAGGCTCCCCAGGCCCTGATCTATTTTATCATTTTACTTGGTAATTAGACTTCTCTGATGACGTTGTGAAATGCACATCCACTGTGAGGAAACAGCCATTATCTGTCACTAGATGGAGGGGGCTGTGTTCATTTTTACTGCCCTTACCTGGGCAGCAAGGACAGAGAGATGCAATTTCAACTTGGAGGTCTATGCTTGATGTGATTCTGAGATGGAACAAATAGCCATGAAATTAGTCTGAGACCGTTCAATCATTCTCTTGCCCGGGCTCGGCTGGCATCGTCTTGGTATATGAAGTATAGATTTCCAGGCTCATGGCCTCCTCAGGAGAGGATCAGACCAGACCATTTGTCCCTGTTACACATCATCTGATAAAGGGTGAAGGTTGGGACCGAGAGGAAATGAATTAATGAAGGGGGAAATGACTTTTGAAGCCAAGGGACTCTAAACAACACAGTTCTGTCAGTATTGTATTTATGGCGCAAAGTTGTTACCTGGTGTGAGTTGGACAATAACTTCTGTAAGTATAGTTCTGCGGAAAAGGAACAAACAGGTATTTTCACATCATAAAGAAAATGAGAAAAATGAAATGCTGGATGGAGGTCCCTGGTTTCCAACAGCAATAGTCTCACTCTCTTTTCTTCATTCAGATCCCATGAAATAGCAGATACTCCCATGAGAAGTCAATCTTAGTCTGAAGTTTGCTAAGTTTAGAGAAAGCCTTTAGTGTCTTCAAAAAGGGCCAGTTTAGTGATTACATATTACATAGGCATGCAGAAAATCAACATGGTTTGTTGTCTTGGTGAGTTTTACATTTTTCTCCAAGTTTTAAAATAGGCTTATTTCTTCCTTAGGAAGAGTGATTCATTGAGTCCACATGGAGCAATTTATGGCTGCAGAATTTACCTTCATTCTTTAGAAGCATGTTATAAATGTTATCTTGCATGACAGCAAAAACCCTCAAGAGCAGACAGACAGTTCTACAGAGCTGCAGAGTGAGTATAACTTTAGAGATACCTAGGAACCCATTGGGGAATTCATACCGATATCTAAAGTTAGATGGGTTGTGCTGGTCTGCTGCTGAAGATAACTCTATGCACTACCACGAAACACAGTCAGTTAATTTCCACTCTGCTCGGAGTGACAGTGGTTCACCATTCTGTTGGTGTTAACTACTTATCGTTATTCTATGTAATTTAAATGGGTGACTGTGTGTCAAGTGCCTGCGATACTGTCTGGGACTTGGAAAATCAGCAGTGACCTTTTCCTTCACTAGTAACTACAGCTTCCTCTCCTCTTATCATCTCAGTGGTATTCCTGGATTCATTCTGCTGTCTGTTCAGTACCTCCTCTGTTCCCAAGTTGTTCTGTCTGACTCTCCAAATCTTTCAACGCCACTGAGACCTGCAGGTTTGATTTTACCACCTTTTTATGGTCTCTTACTCCTTCGAGATACCAATTTACTTTTACGCCAGATCACTATTTTCATTGAGTAAAATTTCCCCCTGAATATTTAGTTAATTCCCTTGTCTTTTATTCCACCATATACTTTTGCATAACACTAATACCAGTTCCATGGAACACGAGGTTGTTCCAACAGGACAAGAAAAGATTAGAAAGGGCCTACCTGGGGGCTTTCACTGGCAATTCTCGACCTGTAGCTCAAGCAGAAGTCTAATGCTGCCTGCCAGTCACTGGAGTGCCATCCATGCCCCTTCCCACTTCATTAGTTTACCATCTCTTTCCTTCTGTCCTCAGATCTTCACCTCTTCAATCATCTTCAGTCCCAACTGTTGGTTTCAAAGGAAAACTCCCACCTTCTCCCACGATCAAATCTAACCGCGTGTTATGATCCTCACATTCATTTCTGGTTGGCTACCTGTTGATAAAAGTGACCCGTACCCACTTCACCTAAGGACAGTATCTCCATTAATGTGCTCAGTGCCACGATTTCTCTCTCCTCAGGGATGTGCTTCGGCAGTTAATTCTCTTCCTTCTGCACTAATACTTTCCCCCCTTTCATAAGGCACTTCTGTAAAAATAAAAGTGAGTAAAAATAAACTGGTTTTATCGCTTTCTGACAAAACAAAACTAAAAATAAAGAACCTCTCAGCCTCTCTTTTCATCCTTGTCCAACAAACTACACAGCAAGAATTTTGCATCATTTTTGTTCTTTTCCTCCTACTCTAGTTTGAATTCAATTCATTCAGGCTTTTGCCCCAAATCGCTTTACAAAACCTGTCTCACTGTCCCACCATTTTCCCGCCAATGTCCCAGGGACATTTATAGTGCTGACAGCTCTCAGTTGACAGTTAACTTGAGCCATCAGCTGATACTTGGGTCATTCTTTCTTCCTTCAAATATTTTTTCACTTGTTGCTTATACTTTTTTCTGGTTTCCTTCTTTCCTGGTGGCTTCTTTTCAATTTCCTATATGCTGGTTATTTATCTTCTTCCTTATTTCTTAAATTCGGATCCCAGGGACTAGGCCAAGATTCCTTTTTCTTGTTTATCCATATCAAAAATTTCCCATCAAAAGCCCTCTGTCCCAGATCCAACTTGCTCTTGTTTGGCTGTATAAAAATTGTACTGGAGCACAGTAAACGCTCACTGCCTATACAAATGATAGGGTTAACTATACTTTTATTATTCAAAGACATATAGAGAAATATGAAGTATTGAGGTACACTAGTTGAATTTTGAATGTATTTTCTACTGTAAAAAAACTTTCTTTGTTTTAAGTTGTGAACCTCAGGTATTTTGTCACAGTGATGGAAAGCTGGTTGAACACATTAATTAAATCATGTAATTCATTTGGATTTTGTCTCCCAGGATTTGACCCAGTATTCAGTTTCCACATTTCGCTGTTCTCTTTTACTGTGATGGTTCTTCTGTTTCTGCTTATCTTTGATGACTCTGGCATCTTTGAGGCCTGTTGTTTTGTAGAAAGTCTGTCAATCTGGATCTGTCCGATGTTTTTGTATGGTTAGTCTGAGGTGAGGCACTTGGGGGAAGGGCATTGCAGGCCTTCTGAGTGCATCCTGATGTATTTTCCACAATGTCGTGGTGTACTCACGACGATGTTAGCCTATCTGACAGAATTCTCCGTGTATCACTCCTTTTCCTTTTGTCATTTCTAAATATTATGGATGAGAGAACTGGAAACTACACAGTTTCCACTTAAATCTTCACTGACTGAATCTTCTAATACAAACACTAGCGAATCTTTTCTGAAATAAAAACAGTGTGGTGGTCTAATGGTGATTTTCTGCTTCACTATTTTTCTATTTTTTAACTAGATTCTTCTGTAGGGAGGAATTACCCTTTATCTGCCATTTTTCTTTGGTTGTTTATTTATGCTAATGTGGGCTTATGTATTTTTAATTCATTTTGTTAGAATCCAAATTTGACCATTGAGAAACTTTCAGACTGGCTCCTGTAGACTGGCTAACACATGATGCACATTTACATTTACTTGTATATCTACTCTCTGGATTTTTTTTTTTTTTTTTGTAAATCTGTGACTCCATGTTGATAATCCTGCACCACAGGGTTCATTTAAGATGTCTAGCATCTTTGTATTTTTTATATCATTATTCAACAATGAGAAACATAACTCTCATCATATATGCTCTATTTACTTACTTGTTCAACTTAGTATAAAAATAAGTTGAGTATTGGTAAAACACACCCCTGTAGAATAGTGTTTTGAATATAGTCTCTTTTGTTCTTGGTTTTATAGTATTGTGTAAAAAAGTTTTTTTTTTTTTTTTTTCAAAATTACCTAATTCAGTACTTTTGTCTCATTCTCTTCTGCAGAGCTACAGGTCATCTTTTCTCTGTCATACTATCTTAATGGATCTTTTACTGCTTATCTTGTGTCTTTCACTTTTTGTGCTTTACTGATACACGTTTTCCTTTTACATATTCTACAACCATGAAGTACATTGTAACTGTTTGTTCACTGGACAGTTATATTGTTTACAACAATTGAAAGTAAACAGAATACTTCACTTTTATTTTGTTTCCAGTGCCCTGGCTTTGACTTCTTCGTGTGGGTCCCATTTTCATTCTGATCGTTCCACTGGATGACTTCCTTACTATTTCTTATAGAGTAGTTTCCTGGGGAGAAGTTCCCCCAGTTTTTATTTGAGCAAATTTTTATTTCTCTTCCAAATTTTTAAAGTTTTTCTTCTGTATTTTCTGGATGTAGATATTTGAATTCACATTTACTTCCATTTGGAGCTCGAAAGACGTCACTTTTTGGTGTTCCAGCTTACGTGGTTTCTTATGAGAAACTTCCTGCATATTTCTTATTCCTCTGGATATACAATTTCTTCTTTTTTAATAGAGAAGCATTATTCTTTGTCTTAGTTCTTAGCAGTTTGATGTGGTACACCTGTTTTAAATTTCATTTTTGTTTAATTCTGTTTGTTAATTTCTGAGCTTCTGATACGTTAGTCAAAGGCACATGGAGTGACCAAAATACAGTGACTGTTCAAGTTAAAAATTTTATGACAGAAAAAGACTCTAACCCTCCTCAAAATACTTCCTTGTTTCAAACACACTTATTCCATCATTCTTAATGGTTTCGGAAGCAGTTCTGAAAGTCCGCCTTCGTGAGTGAATACGGTGCTGCTTCTGCTGCCTAATCCAAGGGAGAGGCAGGCCGGCCTAACAGGATGGACTCTGTGTCCGCTGCCACCCTCAGCCACCGCGGTCACCAGGTCTAGCACCCTGAGACTTCTGGTTTTTTGCCAAGATCAAAATGATCATGAAATAGGTTTTAATCAATCCAGAGGCAGCCAGGACAGCACAACTAAAGACCCTGAGAGAGAAAGAGAGAGAGAGAGAGAGAGAGAGAGAGAGAGAGAGAGAGAGAGAGAGCGCTTCAGAGTTGCTGCAGAAAGTGGCAGGAATGATGGGATCAGTGCTTCAAAGTAGGGGACTGTTTAAAGGGCATCAATGACTATGCGTCTTCCACTGTAATAAAGTTTTAAAATGTGAATGTTCACTCAATATTTTGATCACCTATGTTCACCATCGTGCGCTCAGTCTTTGTCTGAAGTCCACCCTTTCCCCCTGGAAGCACAGGCGGGCCCTCACTCTACTGTGGAGCCGGCCCTCAGCCCCTCTCCAGCTTCTGCCCCTCCAGCCCTTGTTTCCCCTACTTAGTCCGTGTCCTTTCCTTTAACTTCACTGACATAGCAGTATTTCTCTGTAAATCTTCCATACCATTTTTCCTTTTATATCCTAATGACTCTCCTGCAAACATTTGACTGCTATGGGTTTAGGTAAAAATCTAAACGTATATAATCTAAAAAAGCTGATCTATTCACTGATGTTTGCATAAAATTAGAACTTAGCTTTCTGACTTTTAAACCCACTGACAAACAATACTGGCTCCATTCAGCGCATCATACTGAAAAGTACCAATACTTGTGACCCTTAGAGTTTGCTATTTATAAGACAAAGCAATTTTACTGTTTGTGTTTTCCTGAGATGCAATCATTTAAAATTTAACTTGAGTTTTAATTGCTATTTTAATTCCATTTGCATGTGATATAAAATTTAAAACTCCTGCAAATTAGTACTTCATGTACAATTAAGAATATGACAGGTGTATCTGTAATTTATGCCCCCAAACTATGATAAGAAGTCAGAAGATAAAATTTAAAAAGACAGTCATAAACATCTTAAGGCAATAGATTATTAATATTTGAAAAGTTGAACTTGCTATAGCAAAAAACTATTTTAATTTATAATTTAAACTGATTTATCGAAATGTTAACAATGAAGCAATTTGAATGTGTTAAGACGTTCATTAATTCAAGTACACATCAAGAACTACATGTCAGGTACAGTTCTAGTGACAGGAAAAGAACAATGAGTAAAGCACTCTGGTCAAGGAGTCCATCATTTAGGGGACAAACAACTGAAAGACGAGGAGGAGTTTGTCACTTGAACAATATAGGTAGAGGCATGGTATTCGCAAAGACTTGAAGAAATAATAGTATAATTGCTGGAAACTGTAAATAAATATTTGGGGTCACGGAGGATAGGAACCTTGTCTAGTTGTTCATTACTCCCTTCATAAGAGTTATTCAATAAATGATTCCTGAATAAATTGATAAATTCCCAGTAATTGAAGTTGAGAAGTTACCTTGAATGGTTTACTGGCCATAGAAATAAAGAGAGAGTTCATTTTACAGTGTAGTATTTGCTGAAATATATTCAATAGGACATTAACTTGATGGAATATTAAAAAGTATAAAGTGGTTAAAAGAAAATCCAAGAAGTGCTAATTACCCAGATTAAATAATTTTCTTTACTGAAAAAACTCTCAGCCTTTAGTATGCTAATGTTGCTTGTGATCCCTAAAAGAGGTTTGGTTAAGCTGTGGTTCCCGACTTCTGGACCTGAAATACTTCTACTCACGTCCCTGTGCAAGTCAATAGGTTTGTGCATAGGACTGTATGCCTTGGGAAGCTACTCTAACTAGTAGGGATTCATTACTGTTTTTCTGAAAAAGTCATTTTGGTGCACAGATTAGTTGCATGGATGCAGATCTGGAGTTGGGGAGATCTGTTGGAGGTTGTTGTCATCAAACACGTTAAGGCTGCTAAGCCTCCAGTGTAGACATTGCCAATGAGGACAGAGGGGAAGAGAGAAGATAAACCAAGGGAGTAGAATGGAGGTAACTGAGTAACAAAATAGATGTGGAGGTGGAGAGAGATTGAAAACCTTGTATGATTTCCAGGTTTTTGTCTTGGTTACTAAGATGGAGATGCCAATTAAGAAGGATACTAATCTTAGCACGAGAAGGCATTTGAAGGGAAATATATCAAGATTAATTTTAGGCAATTACATTTAAAGTTCAAGTGGGCCGCGGAGATTAAGCGTGCAGGTCACAATTAGATGTACTGGTTTGGACCTCAGAAGAGTCTAAAGATCATGGCAAAAGCTCTGGGAATGGTATTTCCAGCACTACTCGGAGTGTATTACCCCTGTCTTCCACAGCCATTTAGACTAAGAGAAGTCAGCTCTTGTTTTCAATCCTCAGTTTAGGCTCCTGTATCAAAGTATCACAGGAGAGTTGATTTATAAACAACAGAAAGTCATTTCTTATTGTGCAGGAGACAAATCCTGAGCCCAGGGCAGAGCATGGTCGGATTCTGGTGGGGACGCTCTTCCAGGCTGCAGACTGATGGTTTCTGCTGTATCCAAACATGGCAAAAAAAGAGGTTGAGAAAGTTCTCTAGTGTCCCTTTTAAAGAGCACTGACCCCATTTATGAAGATGCCATTCTCAAAACCAAATTACTTCCCAAAGACCAACTTCCTAATGCCATCACTTCAAGGGTTAGATTTCAGCACAGGAATTTTGGGAAGACACAGACAGCCTGTTGTGGCTATCATAGCACCCCCTAAGCTTTCTCTTCTTCATGCTCAGTTACCTCAAATATTCCTAGTGTGAAGTCCTTTCTGAACATCTACTCATGCTGTCCTTATCTTGAGTGCATCACAAATCGTCAGTGTCTCTGCTAAGGGATGGTACCGTGTGAGACCTTGTAACATGCTGATAAAATTTCACACATTATGCTTTATTGAATGTCTTTTTCTGGGTTTCCATGATTTCTTTCTATGCCAATTGTAAGTCATTTACTCCTTTCTTCTACCCAACACTTACAACATCATGCTACTGAATTAGAACCTCTCTCTAGTAAACTGTCACCACCTGGGATTTCTCCAGCCCATGCCCCTGCAAGTCATACCTTGTCTTGCCTGACTTGAGTGTCAAACCTTGGTGCTGGGAGGACTCTTCGTTCTTCTCCGCTTGTCCTTGAGCCTGTGATGGCCAGGCTCCTCCTCAATTTCAACAGGCTCAGGCAAGGCTTTGACTCTGACTTCTACAATGGTGGGGCTTGGCAACAGCCCATTTCACGATTTCCATCTCCACGTGTCCATCCACAGCTCCGCCCTTGGTGTGTGCCAACATGGAAGACTCACCCAGAAGCGGTCAGACATGGTTATATGGCAATTCCCTCGAGAACATGAGCTGTGACCTTTTGTTTGTTTTGTTTTGTTTTTCAGTATTTCTGATGGCTAGCACGATGTCTGGCACCTTCTGGGATGCAGAGCGGGTAGACTGGTGGGTACTGGCAAGAAGCAGCTCCACTGCTGACCATTCAGCATTTAACGTTTTATCCTTTTCCACCCAGGTTTATTTGAAAACGTGAGTTCTGTTTCCAAAATCACTGGAAACCAGTGCTTCAGAGGAAACATGCTAACCAGCTGATTTTTTCTTTTTTTCATTTCCCAGAGCTGGGGTGGAAAGGTAACTGCAGCGGGTATTTAGGCATTTTTTTCTATTTATTTGTTTACTGTTGAAGGTCCTATACATGAAAGCATTGGGCACAGCATTTTGCATTTGGTTTCCCTTTTTCCCCAAGGCCTACACATTATTATTCCCTTTAAAGATGAGAAGAAACTGAAGCTGAGAGGCCTAAATGGCCACAGCTGACAAATGGTGAAGGTGAGGTCAAATTCCCGGCTTTTAGCTTAGGTTCAGGTTTTCTTCTTCATCCTCAAGAGAACGCGCTCCATCTCTTTAATGAGCACTATATCACATAGCCTAATTATTTCTGTTTATTCTCATGTTTTCTTAACTTGAAAGGCAGAAAATGAAAGGCTATGAAGTGTCTGAGAATTTGCTTTGGTTATTTCTTAGGAATGAGATGCTACAGTTATTTTCCAGGAGAAAAACTGTTAAGATAAACCATGTTTTGGTTTCCAATGGTCATATACTAAAAAGGTGCAATGCTGGAGTAACTCAGAAACAATTCGTGCATATTCCTGTCTTTCTAGCCTGGAGAAGACACGAGGCTGGTTCGTGTAGGTATCAGAAGATGTGTACATTTGAGGCGCTTCAGAGTGGGGTTGAGGTGAATGGAGAGTTGCTGGTCAGGTAAATGTGTTATAGCAGAATTATCAAATATTGCCAAATAACATTCCATTGCAGAGGTGGTCCCAGGAAACTGCCACCTGTTTAAATTTAACACCTGTGGCAGTGTACTGTGAAGAGATTGTTATGATTCATTTTTAGTCTTCAAATTCTCCTCCAGATCTAGCAGGAATGGAATAGCTACCATGTTCGAATTCTTCAACTACAATGGATTTAATAATAAAATTCCTACCATTTTTATCTATTATTTATTGGGCGATCTAAGTAAGATATCTATTTTTTTCTCCCCAACAAACATAGAAGGAAAGCTTACATTTTATTGCAGAGAAAAACTGAGCTCAGAGAGAGTAATTTGCCCAAGGTTTCCCATTTGAAGTTGGGATTTGAACCAAGATCTGACTGAATGTTTTTCTTTGATCTCCTTTGCACGCTGCTTTGGGGCATTCATGCTGCTTTGAACGTGGATCTCTACTTTGCTCAAACTCCTCTTCAAGAGCTCTAATGTTCACCTTATCAACAGTAGCAAAATTTCCAGCAAACGGCAGAAAATAATTCTACATTTTCTTCAATTAAGTATTTAAATTTAAACCACTTTATTACTATAGGTTTCTTTGTAGTCAACTTATTACTATTGTTCATTGGAGTTGAAATAAAAGTGTTTATTCTGTGAAGAAAAGCAGGGGTGGCGAGGAGGTGTTCTTCTAGACAGCTCAGGGGATTTCACTGAAACACTTTCGCCCGAGACAGATGGGCTCCCTGAGCTAACCCTTGGTGTGTTTTCCAGAGGGTTCTCTTTGTGCACAATGTGTTCATTTTGATTCATTTCTAGTGGGATTTCTGTGGGATCTTTCTTCTGTGACTACTGTGTGGTATTTCTTATTAGTTTGTGACTCTTGGTCCTTGACAGCTCAAGTCATCCCGGGCACAGATGACAACACCGACGCAGGGGAGACGGGAGGGGCGGAGGCCGCGCGTTCACGGGAGCGGTGAGGAGACTGAGCTTCATTTCACGGCTCAGAGACGCGGCTGCTGCTTGTGCGGTTTAACCCAAGGGCCGGTGTATCGGGAACTGAGTTTTGGAGCCAAGCTCACTCAAGGGTGTTAAGACACAGAGCAGTGTCTAGCAGGAGACATCCTTTGTGGAGAGAAGAATATTCCTGATTCGGGAGATGATCTTGATAAGGACCTCTAAGCAAGGGGATATGTCATCGGGAGGGAAACGAATGCTCTCCCTGGCCTCGTGTCCCTGGGCTCATTCAGGAGCTGCAGTCAGTAAGAGCAGCCCGGGATGCACAGCTCACCCGGCGAGCCGTGCACACGCACCCAGAAGGGCGGCTCTCCACTCAGAAAAGGTCAGACCCGGGGCTGCGAAGGGCATCGCCCAGAGGCCGGGAGTCCACGGCAGGAGGGGATCTCGCCGATTGTTTCTGGGGTGGGATCTACTCTTGGAGTCTGGTCAGATTTATTCCCAAGAAGGGAGAATCTCTCAGCTCAGCTCTGGTTTGCACTGGAATTGTCAATCATCAGGAAGTGGGACAGCTTTAGGTTTCTGAGGTTCTCTCTCTTCCTCTCTCTCTCTCTCTGCCTCCCTTCCTCCTTCCCTCCATTCCTCTCTCTCTCTCGCTCTCTCTCTCTCTCTCTTTCATTGCCCCCTCTTATCTTTCTATTGCTATCCCTATCTACCCTCTGTCTCTGTCATCTGTCTCTGTCTCTCTTTGTCTGTCTCTCTGTCTCTCTCTCCCTCCCTCCTTCCCTGTCTTCCTTTCTCTATTATATTTGTATGCCAAAATCTATAGCATAGAATGTGAGGGTCATGATTATCTATGTCAAGAAATCTAGAGTGTGATTTTTTTTTTTTTAAACAGGATCTTGCTATGAAGTTCAAGCCAGCTTTGAACTCACTATGTAGTCTGGGCTGGCCTGAAATTCACAGTAATATAATCCTCCTACTTCAACCTCCTGAGTGCTGTGATTACAGGCTTACACCACCATGCCTGGCCTAGAATATGATTTTAATGATAAGAAACTGCTTTAATTCATGAGAGATAAAATATAAAGAAATGGGGCCCATGCCATACCAGGCATTTGTTGTTCTCTTGGCTGAGTGGAGAAATAATTAGCAGATCTGTTGCAAAAACAAAGATGTAATAAAATTTTTTAGAAAGAATAGTCACTTTAGATCTAAGGACTGTTTTCTTCCAGGCAAAGGGAAAAGACACAATCAGCTGAGAAACACTTACAATTTGGGATAAGAATAAAAACTACTGCTTAGGCCTTGAAGGGAGAACATAAAAGCCTGGAATGGAAATAAGTGCATCAGCTTATAAAGTAGTTTTTAATTTTTCCATAAAATATGAGATGGGGAGAGGAATTAAAAAGGAAGACAGTCAGATACAGCACATAACTCTAATTCCTACAGAACATTTGTTTCTTGCTTTTATTTGCTTCTTTTCAGAATATACCTCAACCTGAAGCCACATGACTGGTTGGTTGATTGACAATCTCAGGATCCTCACCTTCCTTGAGATGAAGCCTCATTATAAGGGCAGGAGTCTGGAGGTGACTGTAGTAGATAAAGTTTTGTCAAGAGATGTTTTTTCTTTCTCCTCCCAGCATGGTGATTGGCCTGGGAGTAGACACATACATTAGGCAAAGGCGATTGGTATCCTTTACTGTACACTGATGGGACTATTGATGGAGGGCCCCTCTTTCTAAAATCACAAGTTACAAGGAATATTTTGTTGATATGTGGAGAGAGTGCCTACATTGCAGGCCAACCCTGGAGGAAGTTGAGATGAAAAATAAAGGAAAGGGAGAAAGGAAGGAAGAGTGGGTGAGGGAATGGAAAAGGGAAGAGACAGTAAGAAAAGACAAGAAGAAAAGAGGGAAATGGAGAGAAAGAGGAACAGGAGAAATGGAGGAGAGGGAAGAGACACACACAGGCATACATGCACACATACATACACACACACGGGGGAAGAGAGAGAGGGAGAGGGAGAGAGGGAGGGAGAAAAGCATGAGTTAGCATTTTGAACTCTTAGACTCTGCAGTGCGTGGAAGTTTCTATTGCATGCTTTGCTTTTACTTACGTGGATCTGAGTTCTAGTTTTGTCACCTGCAAAAGTAAGAAAAGGTGCAGAAGCAGACTTGAACTTTTAAAATCCAGTTGAAATGCATAAAAGGAGTGTTGGGGTGTGGGTCACCCAGGAAGAACATCCAGCAGCAGAACAAAGAGTGACAGGAAGGAGTGTTTACAGTGCTGATTAAAGAACAGAGCTCTGAGTAGCTCAAAATCAGGGAAAAGCATAGGGCAAAAGAGAGTGAGATTTTTTTCTCCTGGAACCATAAACACACAGGTTCATGAAGTATGGGTAGTTGTGATTCTAAATAAAATGTAGTTTGAAAAAAAAAATCTACAACCATGTGAGAACAAAGAGTGACCCTCTTCCGGTTTTTAGAGTTATAACTCAGTAGAATTCCACAGGAAGAGGCAGAGAAAGCAGTCGCACAGCAGGAGAAGACCAGATGGGACTAGAGTCCCCCAAACACAGACTAAAGAGTACTTGGTGTGGGTGATTGGGTGTTTCAGTTACTTTTTTTTTTTTGTTGCTGAGACAAAATACCTGATACCCAAAATTAAAGGAGGAAAAGTTTATTTAGCTCACGGTTTGTAGAGATTTCAGTTCATAGTTGGCTGGATCCAAGGCAGGGCAGCGTGGCAGAGGAGAAACAGTCCATGGTGAGGCAGTTAGGAAGCAGTGAGCCTCCCTTCCCCTTTTTATTCTGTTCAGGCTAAAAGCCCATTGGTTGGTGCCACTCACAGCTGGCATCAGCCTCCTGTCTTTAATACATCCATTCAGTCATACCCAAAGCAACACTAATCCAATCAGTTGTCTAATCCAGTTAACATGCAGCCTAGTCTAGCATCACAGACCTCTGACTCACCCATCTTCCAAAAGCCACCCCACCATGAGCGCATGAGGCTTTGGGAGGACATCTAGATACAAGCCGTAACACATCATTGGTATAAATACAAGTTTCCTTTTTGCAAGAAAGAACAGCATCTGTGTCCTTGGAAAGAGATCACAATGAATGGAAGATTGGGACATTAGGAATCAAAAGGAATCTGAAAATAGTACTCTGGGGAGCCTGCATATAGAAGATATTTACTCACAGGCAGAAGAGGGTCTCAGGAAAGATCTTAGGGCCAGAAGGTGACTACTATGCTTTTCTAAATTTTACTAGAGATTGTGCATATCTCAAATGTTATTTAAAAAACAGAGGAAGTAAGTATATAGGGAAGTGAGGCAATGATTTTAAATTATTTTAAAACATAGCTGTATGATTTCAGCTTGACATGACTATAGCCATCTTGAGTTGTAACCACCATGATTGCCTTAGAACAACTGTAACTAGTTTTTTTTTTCCTGCATCGTTTTCTAGTGAATTATAAACACACAAAACAATTGGAGCTTTACAACTGGCTCCTGGCTTCTAGGAATCTGCCTGATTCCTTGATATAAGCTTAAGATAAACCAGGTAAAATCCAGTTGGAATGAAAGTACTATTGTCCTAACCCATTTGGGTCCCTTTCTCTGACCCAATTTGTGGTGATCCAGCTGGTCTTGCCGTCATCCAGGCCCACACTTCCATCTGTAAGTGCCCTAATAAATTGCACTCTGTTCCATCAGAGATGTCTGCCTCATTTTCTTTGATCTCATGGCACCTTGGATTCTGTTCTCATACACTAGAATATTCTAGAACAGCAGCAAAACCCTTTTCAACTAGAATTTTAGACCGAAGTCCAAGGTAAACCAGCAAAATGTCAATTAATTCATTCAGGGGTGGTGGCCCAGACATCAACCTGCACAGCATTCTGAGCTCTGACTTCTTGAGAATACTGGTCTACTCAGTGCAATTCACATAGCCAAAGGGTCACGGGTCCACGCCGAAGGGATTTGTGGCCCAGTCCAGTCCCTTAGGATAGGAACATACTCACTGATATGGGGCCATAACTTTGACTTTCTTTTGTGACACAATGCATTTTCTTTATTTCCAAGAGGGAAGGGTTCTCTTGTGCGCAATGTGTTCATTTTGATTCATTTCTAGTGGGATTTCTGTGAGATTGTTCTTCTGTGACTACTGTGTGGTATTTCTTATTGGTTTGTGACTCTTGGCCCTTGACAGCTCAGGTCATCCCGGGCACAGATGATAACACTGACGCAGGGGATTTTCTGTGATTTTCCGTGTTTCCAAGGACCCTGCTGGAGTGGCGGAAGCCTCAGCAGGCCGCTGGAGACTGGGGTCCTGCTACTGCATCTCTGTTTTTATCAGTGGCTGTGGCTAACAAAGAGGGCTTTGGAAGCCTGGAAAGAGCTGCAAAACGCAGTGGGTTGTACTTTGTTTGACAGCGTTTCTCAGTGATGGTGCACAGTGCCTTCTGGCTCCAACCCCGTAGGCCCCACACCCCACAGACAGCACCCCAGATCTCTGCTCACCTCTCAGGTTCCATCTTCTGCTGGAAGTCTCCTGCATCTTTCCCCCCCTCTTTTGCCAGACTGGTAGCCCTGTTTTCACACTACCCTACAATTGTTTGTCTATCTCTTGGCATTAAAGTATGAACTCTGGATTGGAGGGGACTGAGTTACTTACCTCTCCATTTCTAGTACTTGACCTAGTACTCATTTCATTGTAGCTATTAAGAAGAAACTTTGTATTTTATGAAATTACAAAAATGCATTTTCATAAATTAATGATGAGGAAGGAGGGGAAGCCCACACTCTTTGGTAATTTAGCACTTGCCCTTTATTTGATGTTAACACAGTGACTGAAGGAAACTGAACAGTCTGTTCCTTCAGATCAGCGACAGCAACATCTGGCGACTGCAACCCCTGTGCTTTCACACAAAAGCCTCAGTTCCTAGCAAAGCCTCGGGATCTCAATTCTTAGACTTTTCAAGTTAAAACAGAGTATTAAAATTGCCTTCTGGTGCCTGGTTTTGTTAATTGGTAGCTGGTGTATTTATTTTGAAATTTGGATACTGAGACTTGCCTTCCCCTTGCTTGCTTCTTGCTATTGCTTGTCACACTCTACTGTGAGTTCTTGCAGGAAGCAGATGCTGGTTTCCTTCGCCCGGCTCCCGTCAGTGTCTCCCCGGAGCAGGAGGCCTTGCTGGTTGACAAAGCAGTATTCCCTGGAACCATATTTGTGACAATAAAGCTTCTCAGGCAATAGATAAAGCATCTTACTGTTTAGATATTTGTATCTTATAGTTTTTTTTTTTTTTTTTTTTTTTTGCGGCACCGGGGATCGAACTCACAACCTCACACCTGCCGGAGCAGGCGCTTAAGCTGCTGAGCCAAACTCCCGGCCCCTGTATCTTATAGTTTTATAGACTCTCAAGTATGTTTGTGTGTATACACACACACACACACACACACACACACACACCACCACCACCACCACCACCACCACCATACCTGGCTTCTACATCTGGGCAGTGCTTTTCCACTCCATCTGAGAGTAAAATTAATCAAGCAATTCAATAGCCATACCGAGAGTAATAAAGCATCCTGCAATTAGAAGCAGCACTCCCTAAGTGCCGTAATAGCAGAGTCATAATCTATGGAAAATAATTAACGTCTAAATGACAAAATGATGTAGCCGTCTTCTTCACTCAGATGAGTGAAGCCACAGCCAGCGTAAGCGTCAGGGAAGTGTCTGGCTCCGGAATGAAGTGGGTACACAGCTGACCTAAAATTGAGTGGATTAGAGCAGCCGACTTGTGTCTCTCAGCCTTAGGGATCTTAGGATCGGAAGTCAGGCAGTCTGTCAAGGACTGTATCACAGTTGGGGAGATGAAGCAGTTAATATGAAATCAAGCCGGTGCGCCTTAACTCACAATGCACGGGCCTCTCCAACCATGACTAGGGCTGTGGAAGTAATTCAGATACACTTTAACAAAAGCCACATTCCAGGTGCGAGACCTGAGAAAAAGTGCTTGTTACAAGACAGATTAGAAAAGAACCCCTATAAAATCATTATAAAGTTCACCCTAAGAAAGACTTTTCTAGGTGTATGACTTAGGAAGAAGTAATAAAGGAAGCACATCAACAACGTAAAAATTAAAAACTTCTGAGTTTTAAAGAATAAAATATGAAGCTGAAAATGGAAACATTTTAGCCAAACCTATGGAAGACAAGTATCAACAATTAAAAAATATTTGTTACAAGTTAATATAAAAATGCATTTTTTTGTTTGTTTTTCTGAGAGAGTCTCACTATGCAGTTCATGAACTTCCTATGTAGCCCAGGCTGGCCATGAACTGACGGTGGTCCTCCTGCCTCAGCCTCCCAAATGCTGGGATTATAGGCATGCATCTCCATGCCTAGCTAAAGTGAAAATGTTGAAAACCACGTGAAAGATTTTGTGTAATAAGAACTCCTTCAAGAAATGTTTTACTAGAATAAAAGGGATGCATGAAGTCCCCAGTTTCAGGGAAACGCGTAGATAATGCTCAGTGAGAAAGGCCACAAGATAGGAAGATCAGAAAGAGGCTGTGGAATGTTCCTTTCTTATGTATAACACTGTGTGTCTGAACACCAAAGCACAGGGCAAGCTGGGGCCAAGCAGTGTGTGTCTCCATCTAAACTGCTCCAAGAATGGGGGTCAGGGAGCTGGGTGTCATTCACACGGGGCTGTGAGCAGGGGGTGTCCAGGGTACATAGCTCTATACAGTAGTCGGGAAGGCGTCCCTTCTTTATGCCAGGAGGTAGGAATTCAAGAGGTTATGCTAATAAACTGAATGATAAGCAGAGGCAGTTGCTAGACTTTGGGGGCAAAAAATCTAAAAAGGGTTTTGCAAGAGCTATGTGCAGTACAAAGGATGTTACTGTAAGAATATTTTCTTGGATTGCAGAGAAAAGAAATAGGTCTAAGGCTGTGCTCAGCCCCTCTTAGATATTTCAGTCTAGTCACAACTCCTGCCAATTGCAAATGCTTGAGGTACTGAGGCTCTGTGTGGATTCATTTGTTCTGTATGACGCTT
>RJWM01030319.1:0-23517 GCA_004363535.1 Dasyprocta punctata
TACATAGTGTGACCCTGCCTCAAAAAACTAGGGCTGGGAGTTTGGCTCAGCGACTTAAGTGCCTTTCTGGCAGGCACGAGGTTGTGAGTTTGATCCCTGGTGCCACAAAAAAAAAAACAAAGACCCTGTATCAAAAAAGAATGAACAATTAAATAATTTTCTTTGGACATTGAATTTTCTTTAAATCACATTTTTAGAATTATTTAATTATTTCTTTTGGCATTTGCACTATGATTTTAACTAAACTTCATCCAATTAAAGTCATTCTTCAGAACAGTGAAAGCTATGAATTTATTCTAGTGAAGCTACCATTGCTCAAAACATTTGTTTTAGTTCCTCCCAAAGCCAGGCAGTGACATGAAAGTTGGTTTGTTTGCTTCCTCGTTTTGCATTACTGGGGATTCAACCCAACTGAGTTACATTTCCAGCCCATTTTTAAATTTTTTATTTTGAGACAGGGTCTGAATTGCCTAGTTTGGGTTCGAATTTGTGATCCTCCTGCTTCAACCTCCCAGGGTACATGGAATTATAACATGATTTCTTTATTTTTAACTCTACTTTGTGATTGAATTCTTTGAATGTTATAAGTAATGATGGTTTCACTGATACAAGCAAATATCCTAATAACTACTTGGAAGAGAAAACTCAGAACTCTACAGTTGTGTACACTCATTCTGATACCTGTTTTATTATGCTGTTAGAACTAGTAGGTATCAGAAGCATACATACAGAGGGGAAAACAGAAATTTTAAAATAATCGATGCTGGGCATGAG
Source organism: Dasyprocta punctata (assembly GCA_004363535.1). Classification (NCBI taxonomy): domain Eukaryota; kingdom Metazoa; phylum Chordata; class Mammalia; order Rodentia; family Dasyproctidae; genus Dasyprocta; species Dasyprocta punctata. Next base: position 775 of record RJWM01030319.1, read on the forward strand.
GGCATATAATCCTAACATTCAGGAGGTAGAGAGGCAGGAAGAACACCTCCAGTTTGACACTGTCTCTAAATAAATTAATTAATTTAATTAAAATTAATGGAGTATCAATTCTTGTAAAACAAAATTTGGTCAAAATGTAATTTTGATATAGAACTAATAGATTTTGGAGGGGGGTGTACCCTTGTGCTTGCCAGGCAAGTGCTGCCCCACTGAGCTATATCCCCATATCCCCAGCCAGACAAATAGATTTAATAACTAAATTATTTTCATAAAGACCACCGTACCCAGCCCATCTTTTTTTTTTTTTTGGTATAACTTCTTTTTTTGGTATATTCACATATACACATATTCTTTCAGCTTCTCACACTAGTGAGACACTACGATGTTTACACATGCATGTCTCATTTCACTTACGAGTATGATCTGAAGTTGCATTCATTTACCTATAAAAGTCTCACATTTGTCCTTCTTTATGGCTGTGTAGTACTCCTTTGTATAAAAGTACCACATCTTTTTTATCCATTCTTCAGTCGATGGATCCCATCTTTCTAAGGTCTTTAATACAGACTTTTAGCACTTCAAAATGCTTATGGATTTTACAGTGCCATTTTGTTTATTGACATGTAACCATCGAGTTGTGGCAAAGAGAAAATTCAAGTGTCTGAGTATATCATCTGACTATGTTTGTGCAGAGCTGTCAGTGTCTTCCACCCCACTCTGCCTCACCTCCTGGCAGTAATAATGCTTGGGGCTGAGTTCACTTTAATCTAATAGAGGCCATTTCATTTACCACCTCTAACACAGGTGTTCTGACTTATCCCATTATTGAAAATCAGTGTAATAAGCCGGGCGTGGTGGTGCACGCCTTTAATCCCAGCACTTGGGAGGCTGAGGTAGGAGGAGTGTTGTGAGTTCGAGCCGGCTTGGGCTACGACGCGAGCGCAAGGCCTGCCTGAGCTACACAGTGCGACCCTGCCTCAAAAAACCAGGGCCGGGAGTTTGGCTCAGTGACTTAAGCATGTGTCTGACAGGTGCAAGGTTGTGAGTTCAATCCCCGGTGCCAGAAAAAAAAAAAAAAGAAAAAAATCACTGTAATAAATTTGAAGTGTGAATATGCTGAATTTTACAACACACTTTTTTTTTTTTTTTTTTTTTGAGACAGGGTCTCATGTGCAGTTCAGACTGGCCTGGAGCTCACTTTGTAGCCCATGCTGCTCTTGAACTCACAGCAATCCTCTTGCCCCAGCCTCACAACCCACTCTTCATGTAATGGATGTGTATATATTTAAAGTTTTCTGGTAAAAAGTTCTCATCCTAGCTAAACATTTTTACCACACAGGGGCTATTTTTGGAGCACTGCAAGATATACTTGGGAGTCGTTCCGTTTCAAAGGAATATTATAATCAAACAGGCCGTATCCCTGATTGGTGTTCCCTCAATAATCCACCTTTGGAAATGATGTTTGAGGTCGGAAAAGCTCAGCCACCTCTGATGAAGAGAGCATTTTCTACTGAGAAATAAAAGTTTGGTTAAATACTACTGTTTCACTTCAGATAGTTACAAGCAAACTGTACAAAGTATGTAGAGTGCTTTACTGTAGACAACTTTAGTGAAAGTAGAAACTTCTCTGTATCCTTCTCTTTAATGTTTAATTTGTTTGACTTTGCTTCTCTGTATAGTAATCTGTTGTATTTATATCAATAAAATAAAGTTAAACAATTTACTTGTGGGTGTTTGTTACATACTTTTGCAGCACCAGGGATCGAACTCACAACCTCGCCCCTGCCAGACAGGCACTTAAGCTACTGAGCCAAACTCCCGGCCCTGGTTTTTTGAGGCAGGATCGCTCTGTGTAGCTCAGACCGGCCTTGCACTCGCGTTGTAGCCCAAGCCGGCCTCGAACTCACAGTGCTCCTCCTACCTCAGCCTCCCAAGTGCTGGGATTAAAGGTGTGCGCCACCACACCTGGTTCTATACTTCAGCTTTGAAAAAGTATAAGATGTTTCTCCATCTTCACATAATCCAGCCAAGGGCACTGCCATTCCATGAATTTTATTACTTTCACCAGTTAATACATTTAATGAGTTAACAGTGTTAACCATTACCAGTTATTTCAAATACTGGCATGGATCTATTTTTTAGACCTTTGTTTTGGTAGTTCTGCATCCATAGTTATAATAGTGTGGCTTTTCTAGAAATACATTTGATCCTTTGGACTGAGACTTGGATAGCAGGGTCGAGCATCTATTAAGTAAAGTGTGAAAATCTTTACAGTTTCCCTTTTATGAGCCACTGTATGTGTCTTAAGAATTTATGCAAAGTTACAACTGCTTTGTAAATATGCATCCCTCATGTCATTGGTCTTTTGCTTTTGTGCTTGTATCTTCTCAGGGCAAGGGTTCTTTGAAAAATGTGCGATAGAGCCGGGCGTGGTGGCGCATGCCTTTAATCCCAGCACTCCGGAGGCTGAGGTAGGAGGAGCGTTGTGAGTTCGAGACTGGTTTGGGCTACAGTGCGAGTGAGACTGGCCTGAGCTACATAGTGCGACCCTGCCTCAAAAAACTAGGGCCAGGAGTTTGGCTCAATGGCTTAAGCGCCTGTCTGGCAGGTGCAAGGTTATGAGTTTGATCCCCGGTGCTGCAAAAAAAAAAAAAAAAATTGTACGATGTGCTCATTCACTGTTCAACTTTTATTTCATCTTCATTTTTGTTTTTGCTTTTTTGGTTTATGAGACAGGGTCTTGCTATGTAGTCCAGACTAGCCTTGAACTCACTATGTAGCCCAGGCTAGAGGTGTTCCTCCTCCTCCCTCAGCCTCCCAAATGCTGGGATTATAGGCACGACTGCCATACCTGACCTTCATGATTTTTTTTTTTATTTTAAACAAAAGGAAAGTAAGAAGTAAGAAACCAAAGCAAAACAATTTTACAACCAGCCAGTAAGAGTAACAATCATCAGCACATTGCATATTATTATTTTCACAGAAATTATTTAGGATGAAAGATAGACATGAAACATCCAACAAATTATTAGCATAAAACTTTTGTCTCATTGAATCAAGAGAAACCAGCTATATGACTATCTTTTTTGTTATGATTGCTCTATTGTTTTCAAATAAACATTTCACCTTAAAAGTGAAATCTGAAGATTACCCTGAGAAAACTAGTTTCCACTCAAAATTCTTTTTTTTTTTTTTTTTTTGCGGCACTGGGGATTGAACTCACAACCTTGCGCTTGCCAGGGCAGGCGCTTAAACTGCTGAGCCAAACGCCCTGGCCCTAAAATTCTTTAACTGTCTTAACTATATATATGTGTGTATATATATATATATATATATATATATATATATTTTTTTTTTTTTTTTTTTTTTTTTTTTTTTTTTTTTTTTTTTTTTTTTTTTTTTTTTTTTTTTTTTTTTTTTTTTTTTTTTTTTTTTTTTTTTTTTTGCGGTATTGGGAATCGAACTCTCAACCTTGTGCTTGCCAGGCCAGGCAGGTGCTTAAGCCACTGAGCCAAACTTCCAGCCCTAGTATTTTGAGGCAGGGTAGCACTTATCCATTCCTCAGCCGAGGGGCATTTAGGTTGTTTCCAAGGTCTAGCTATTATGAACTGGGCAGCTGTGAACATAGGTGCACATATATCGCTGAGGTGGGATGTTTTTAATTCTTTCAGGAAGATACCCAGAAGGGAAATAGCTGAGTCAAATGGGACCTCCAATCCTAGCTTTTTGAGGAATCTCCACACTGACTTCCACAGTGGTTTGTACCAGTCTACACTCCCACCAACAGTGGAGAAGAGTTCCTTTTTGCCCACAGCCCCTGCAGCATTTGTTATTGGTTGACTTCTTAATACTAGCCATTCTTTCTGGAGTGAGGTGGAATCTCAGTGTTACTTTCATTTGCATCACTAGAATGGCCAATGCTGTTGAACATTTTTTCTTGTTTTGTTTTGTTTTTTGCAGGACCAGGAATCCAACTTAACCTTGCGCCTGCCAGACAGGCACTTAAGCCACTGAGCCAAACTCCCAGCCCTAGTTTTTTGAGGCAGGGTAGCACTGTGTAGCTCAGGTCGGCATTGTGCTCATGTTGCAACCCAAGCCGGCCTCGAACTCACAACGCTCCACCTACCTCAGCCTCCCAAGTCTGTTGAACATATTTTACGTATTTATTTGCTGTTTGTACTTCTTCATCTGAGAAGTGAGTATTCATCGCAGATGCCCGTTTTTGGATTGGGTCTTTAAATCTTGGAGGACTGATTTTTTTAAGTTCTTTATACATTTTCAATAGTAATCCTTTATCTGAGGGACAGCTGGCAAATATTTTCTCCCAGATTGTGGGTTGTCTCTTCACTCTGTTGGTGGTTTCTCTTGCTGTGCAAAAGCTTTTCAGTAGGATGAGATCCCATTTGTCATCATTTGTTTTTAATGAACTATTCTTTTTTTTTTTTTTCCTTTCAGCACCAGGGATCAAACTCACAACTTCTTGCCTGCCAGATAGGCACTTAAGCCACTGAGCCAAACTCCTCACCCTAGTTTTTTGAGGCAGAGTCACACTATGTAGCCCAGGCCGGCCTCGAACTCACAACGCTCCACCTACCTCAGCCTCCTGAGTGCTGGGATTAAAGGCGTGCGCCACCACGCCCGGCTTAATGAACTAATCTTGAAGTTTTGCTTCTTGTGTTCTAAGTGCCTGTGAGGACAGGAAGCATATGTATCTGAGTGTGTTCATATGCTAGAGGACAGAGTAGGAATTGATACATTTTTGGGTCTGTATATTCCAAAGTGTATTTTTAGTTTAACCACTTGATTTTGCTTTTCTGGATCATATCCTTTTTTTTTTTTTTTTGGCACCGGGGATCAAACTCACAGCCTTGCGCCTGCCAGACAGGCACTTAACCCACTGAGCCAAACTCCTGACCCTAGTTTTTTGAGGCAGGGTCGCACTATGTAGCTCAGGCCGGCCTTGTGCTCGAGTTGTAGCCCAAGCCCGTCTCGAACTCAACGCTCTGCCTACTTCAACCTCTGGAGTGCTGGGATTAAAGGCGTGTGCCACCATGCCCAGCTTGGATCATATCCTTATAATAGGACTATTAGCACTTGAAAAAAGTTGGTTTCTTTTGTTTAAAAGTAGAAATGGAAGAGCCAGGCATGGTGTCGCACATCTTTAATCCCAGCACTTGGGCGGTTGAGGCAGGAGGATCCTTGTGAGTTCGAGACTAGCGTGGGCTATAAAATCAGTTCAAGAGCAACCTGAACTGCATAGTGAGACCCTGTCTCAAAAAACAGGGTCGGGGATTTAGTTCAGTGGCTTAAGCCCTGCCTGGCAGGCGCAAGGTTATGAGTTCAATCCCCAGTATCAAAAAAATAAGAAAATAAGCCGGGTGTGGTGGCGCACGCCTTTAATCCCAGCACTCGGGAAGCTGAGGTAGGTGAAACGTTGTGAATTCAAGGCCGGCCTGAGCTACACAGTGCGACCCTGCCTCAAAAAAACCAGGGCTGGGAGTTTGGCTCAGTGACTTAAGCGCCTGTCTGACAGGCACGAGGTTGTGAGTTCAATCCCTGGTGCTGCAAAAAAAAAAAAAAGAAAAGGTAGAAAGAATTCATTTCTAGAACATGTGTGTGTGTGTGGTTTTAAAAATACTACACTGGGTGTGGTGGTGCATACCTGTTATCCCAGCACTCTGGAAGGCCAACAGGAAGATCAGGAGTTTAAGCCGAGTCTGGGCAATTTTGTAACTTAGCAAGACCCTGTCTCAAAATAAAAACATGGTGGGGTAGCTCAGTACCAAGGCGCTTTGAGTTCTATCCCCAGGACAACCAAAAACCAAGCAAACAACAAGTTCCAGCAGCCTGGTACAAGTGCTACATGGTGGTAATCCCAGGATTTAGGGAGTTTAAGGCAGGAGGGCCATGAGTTCAAGTCCTGCTTTGGCAACCTAGCAAGAACCTATCTCAAAACAAAGAAATAAAAGGTTGGGGATGTAGCTCAGTAGTAAAGTGCCCCTGAATTTGACCCCCAGTATGGGAACAAATTTTTTTTGAAAAAAACCTTCTATCTACTTTGTCACTTGACACCACCTTTGTAACCCACAACTATGGTTCATTTATCTACCGAATGTCTGTTGTGTGCCTAGTTTAGTTTTAATATTAAAAGTGCCATAGCAATAAGACTTTAGCCCTAGCTGGACGTGGCGGTGCACGCCTTTAATCCCAGCACTCGGGGGCTGAGGTAGGAGGAGCACTGTGAGTTCGAGGCCGGCTTGGGCTACAACGTGAGTGCAAGGCCAGCCTGAGCTACACAGTGCAACCCCGCCTCAAAAAACCAGGGCCGGGAGTTTGGCTCAGTGACTTAAGTGCCTGTCTTACAGGTTCAAGGTTGTGAGTTCAATCCCCGGTGCCAAAAAAAAAAAAAAGACTTTCACACTGGCCTAAGCTACATAGTGCGACCCTGCCTCAAAAACCCAGGGCCAGGAGCTTGGCTCAGTGGCTTAAGCACCTGTCTGGCAGGTGTGAGGTTGTGAGTTTGATTCCTGGTGCCGCAAAAAGTAAAATAAAAAATAAGAACCAATGGGTTAAAACGACAAGGATTTTATTTACTTACAGTTCTGCACTCAGGAATTGAGATAAGCAAGGCTCAGCAGAGCAGTTCTATTCCACGTGGCATCAGTGAAGAGGATCACCCTGCAGTATATTGCACTGGAGTGCTAGAAATGGGAGGGTGAGAGAATTTTCCTACCAGTCTGGGGTCTCAGTATTCTCCATAGCCTCTCTCCACTCCACAAGGCCTCTCTTCATGTGGCTAGCATGGGCTGCCTCAGAGTTTGGTGGAGTCAGGGTACTCAGACTTCTTGCATAGCACCTTGCACCGAGCTCCGTAGTGTAATAATTTTCAATGATCTACTTACATTGTGCTTTCTAATCTCCCATGGATAAAATTAATCACATGGCCAGTGGGGGAGGAAGAGTATGAAGGGCTTGACTCATCCAAGAGTACTTTCATAATGGGGTTGGAGGCAAAGAGAGAAATCAATAATGATTCCAAATTTTTGGTCTGAATAAGTACGAAGACAGTGTTACTATTTTTAAAAAGAAAGAAAAAGGAAAATGGCTACTAGAGAAACAGGTTTTTGGACAAATATCAAGGGTTACATCTGTACATGTTAAATCTGGAATAGCTACCAGATATCCAAATGGATGTTTAAGTTTGCGGGGGAGGGCGTTAGGAGATCAAGAGCACATTAGTGTGGTGGATGCCGAGGGAAGAGGTTAACTCAGAGCGACCACATTTGTAACACATTTTTGATAGTGATACAGGGACGATGTCAGAACCTCCAACTGTGACATAAGGGAAATATCGTAACTCCCAACCTGTTAGATGTCTGATACATCGCGTTTGTCTTCTCTAAAAATCAAAGAATGAAGTCTACAAACAACGAAGGTTAAAAGTAGGAAATATTTATTGAGACAGAAAGCTCCTGCCAGAGGGACAGGAGGGGCCCGCACTTTGCAGGGAAATCCTACAGAGCACAACCCACCCGGGTATAATGTGGGTTACAACTAGGAAGCATAGCTGCTTAGGTGACACTGACCCATGGCGCAGCCAGTCACTAAGCCAGTAGGTTTGGAAAGAACAAAGCCCCTCTCAGGTAGGTGACGGATCTGGGGGGTCTTTGGTTGCCCCGGAGCTGACGATGCCTGGCTAGCCTTTGTTAGATGTGGTGTGACTCATCTCACCCCCGGGCAGTGTGTTGGCCGCTCCGTTGTGGTATCCTCAGGCCAGGCCACAGCAGGAGCGGTTTCCCCTTTTGTCCTGCCGTCCTCCAGGGCGCAGCGCCGCCGGCTCATAACATTCCCATCCACACAGCTGTCTGTAACGCTAGGACAGCAGGTCAGGCCCACACACTGACTCTGGGCTTCGGTAAAGCCGAGCGCACGCAGCGTCCCCCCGGCCGCGGCCGCGCCTCCCTCAGCTCTCGGAGGGCATCCGTGGGAGGAGCGCTCCGCCCACCCGCGTCCCAGCCCGCGACGCCCCCGCGAGGTGCAGCCGCCCGCACCTCCCGGCCCCACACGCACTGGGCGGCGCCCCGGGAGCGCCGGCGGGCAGGGCCCGAGAACGCGGGAGAGGCGACGTCTCTGCCCGGGGAAGTCCCCAAGGAACCGACGGGGCCCACGGCGAGGACACCCGCGCAAGCTGGCAGGGGTCGGGTCTCAGGCGCGGTGGGCGCTGCAGGTGCACACGGCCACCGCGGCGGCGCAGGCGCGCAGGAACCGCCAGAGCGGGCCCGCGGCGCTCGCGGCGCGCGGGCGACGGGGCGGCGGCGCTCTCCAGTGCGCACGCGCAGCCGGCGGCACTGTGGCTACCGGGCCAAGGTTTTTCTAGTGATCTGGTTGGAACTGAAGGCAGTTACCTTAATTCGGGTGAAGGATACTTCCTAATAAGTGTTTTAGAAAAAAATCGAGGAGGTTTTGGAGAACATTAAGAGCTTTGACGAAAAAGCACAAGGCCTTCGCCCAACGTGGGGCTCGAACCCACGACCCTGGGATTAAGAGTCCCATGCTCTACCGACTGAGCTAGCCGGGCTGCCGTGAGAGGAGCTTTCCCTGTGGCCCTTTAGAGATAACATGACACCGCTCAGTTTCCTTCCTTAATTTCTCTAGGACTGTGGCACGCTATGGGATTGATCTTTCGAGATTATTAGTAAGGACACCTGAACACATTTACTTGTTAATGCGCCCGCTTCAGAGTTGCTGTTTTAACGGGAGGCGAGGCCGCGCCAGCAGCCCCCGCCCGGCGATGCTTGGCCGGGCCAGCGCAGGGGTGCAGCAGGTGCCCGACGCGTGGCTCCAGGTGCTCTGAAACAGCCTGGCTCGGATTCAGGGAGGACGCGGGAGGTCGGGGACGCCTCCCGAGCGATGGGGAGATCGGGCGCGGAGGCGGGGACGCGGAGTGCCGGCCCTGGCCGCGCAGCGCACGCAAGCGGAGTCCCAAATGTCCAGCCGCCTCGCCTGAAAACCCGCACAAGCAATCAAGACGTTCTAATTAGTAACAGTTTTCGCTCGCATTTGTAAACCGATTTATTTGTGATTGTTTTATAAATTGGTACAACGGAACTGGGAAGTGAATTAACTAGTGTTTGCATATTAAAAGATAACATTATAACAATATTATGGAACATGCTAATCATGTATGATTTATTAAAATCACTTAAGTACCTATCATGTACAAGGCATTGTTAGGTATTCTAATAGATGAGTTAAACTCTGATAGCCTCAAAAAGCGTATCACCCTATAAGAAAGACGAGTAGCTGGGGGTGGAGGTGCGCACATGCAATCCCAGTACTCCGGAGGCTGAGACAGGAAGATTGCCTCAAATTCGAGGTTGGCCTGGCCTACACAGTGAGTTCATGGCCAGCCTAACTATATAGTAAGTGAGACCTTGTTTCAAAAACGAACAAATAAAAAGATCTGTAAATTCCATACCAATTTTATATATGTCTCCAAATGTAATTTGAATAGTTAAACAAATCTATATCCATTTACATCATGTAAAAATCAAGCAAATAACCAAAACCCTGAGACCACAATTCTGTGCATGAAGACACAAATCAACAATTCAGCCTCAAGGTGGACAGTTCCCCTAACAAGTTCACATAGCCCCCACAATAATTCACTGTTAATGAAGAGTGTCACAGTCACTCCGATACTGTTTATTACACACGGAGTAGTGAAATTATTTATTTATTTACTTTTGCGACACCGGGAATTGAACTCACAACCTCACGCCTACCAGACACGCACTTAAGCCACTAAACCAAACTCCTAACTGTAGTTTTTTCAGGTAGGGTCGCACTCTGTACATCAGGTCGGCCTTGTAGGCTTGTGCTCGCGTTGTACTCGCGTTGTAGCTGCCTCAAAGTCACAACGCTCCGCCTACCTCAACCTCCCTAGTGGTGGGATTAAAGGCGTGCGCCACCACGCCCAGCTTTGAGTAGTGAAGTTATTTAAAGGTTTTAACTAAACACCTAAACAAGTTTGAATACATGAACCTTTCTATGACTATATCCTTTAGCTTTTCTTCAACAGTTTCTTGGCCTATGTTGGTCTAAATTAGAACCCCTCATGAAAGAATTGTGACTAGAATGTTTAATGAGAGTTAGTTAAGTGGCTAGTCTTCCAAATAAACTCCAATCTTTTATTCATTCATTTGTTCAAGAATAAAACCTAATCATTAGTTATAATGTATCACTGGCTGGAGAACAATTCAAATTCCTTTTTCCTTTATTTTCTGCATCCAGTTCTTCAGCAAGCCCTACAATCCAAAGTCCATCCACTTCTTTTCCACTTGCTGCCTCTACAAATCACTTTCCTTTACTGAGACACTCACAAGACTGCAGCAAATGAAAGCTCATTTTAAAACTTTAAATCAAGTAGCATAATTTTCCTGTCTAAAAACTTCTGATGACTTCATAGCAAAATACCAACCATCAATGTAAAACGGATCATTAGAATAATAATTAATTGAATTAAGAATCATTAAGGCAGGCATGGTGGCGCACACCTTTAATCCCAGCACTCAGGAGGCTGAGGCAGGAGGATTGTTGTGAAGTTGAGACCAGCCTGGGTTACAAAGTGAGTTCAAGGCCAGCCTGAACTGCATAGTGAGACCCTGTCTCAAAAAATAGGGCTGGAGATTTAGTTCAGTAATGTAAGCACCTGCCTGGCAGGTGCGAGGTTGTGAGTTGATCTCTGATACAAAAAAAAAAAAAAAAAAGAATCATCAGGTGCTATAATCAGTGGGATAAGTGGGTAAATGGTCAATGAGTAACATGATGTTTTAGTTTCAAATTAATTTCTCATCAGATGTACATTAATGACAAAGGAAAAAAAAGAAACCTTATATTGGAGAAAACATAACCATGGAATTAACTGACATCATGTGTCTCTTGACAGTCCACTCTGATATACATGGAATAAAGGTCACTCCTGCAGTATTTCTCCCAGAAATGCATCACCTAAATGTAAAGAAAATATCAGATAAACCTAAATTAAGGAAGAGCATACAAATTAAACAACTTTTGTTCCTCAAAGATGTTAATGCCTCAGCACTCAGGAAAAGCTCTGAGTTTAAGGCCAGTCTCAGCTATATAGTGAAAGTCAGAGACCCTGTCCCAAAAAACAAACAAACAAAAAATAACAAGAAAACTACAAGAAAAAAGATGGAATGCCATAGAAAGTAAAGAACTGAGCAATTATTTTCTTTTTTTTGTTTTTGCGGGACCGGGGATCAAACTCAGAACCATGCACCTGCCAGGGCAGGTACTTAAGCCACTGAGCTAAACTCCCAGCCCCGATTTTTTTTTTTTTTTTTTTTTTTTTTTTTGCGGTACCGGGGATTGAACTCACAACCTCACGCCTGCCAGGGCAGGCGCTTAAGCCACTGAGCCAAACTCCCGGCCCTGGATTTTTTGAGGCAGGGTCGCACTATGTAACTCCCGGCCCTGGATTTTTTGTAGGCAGGGTCGCGTTGTAGCACAAGCCGGCCTCGAACTCACAACGCTCCGCCTACCTCAGCCTCCCGAGTGCTGGGATTAAAGGCGTGCGCCACCACGCCCGGCTCCAGCCCTGATTTTTTGAGGCAGTGTCCCACTGTGTAGCTGAGGCCGGCCTTGCGCTCACGTTGTAGCCCAAGCTGAGATAGGAGGAGCGTTGTGAGAAGTTTGGCTCAGTGACTTGTGAGTTCAATCCCTAGTGCCGCCAAAAAAAAAAAAAAGGGCGTGCGCCACCACGCCCGGCTTTTGAGCAACTATTTTCTAGGTTAAAAGAGACTGAACACATGACGTGACAACTGAATAGAATGTGTGATCTTGGATCTTGCCTTTTTTTTTTTTTTTTTTTTTTTTTTTGCGGCACCGGGAATTGCATGCACAACCTCGTACCTGCCAGACAGGCGCTTAAGTCACTGAGCCTGATTTTTCGTGACAGGGTCGCGCTCGCGTTGTAGCCCAAGCGGGCCTCGAACTCACAACGCTCCTCCTACCTCAGCCTCCCGAGTGCTGGGATTAAAGGCGTGCGTCACCACGCCCGGCTTCTGCCAGCTTTTTATTTACAATCATATTAAAATTCAATCTCTACAAGATCTGTTTCTATGTCTACATTTCTAATTTCTCTTCCTGTCTCTCTCCTACTTAATCTGCATCGCAAGGCAGACTTGACGGTTCCTAAAATTAGCCAAGTTTTCCCTGTTGCCAGTTTTCTGTGTCCACTGAGCCTTTTCTTACCCAAATTTCAGCTTAAATATCGCTCCTTCAGAAAGTCATTTCCTGAGCACCAAGCCTAAAGTTCACACCGTTACCTGTTAACTCACTCTTCTCATTTCTTGTCCCTTACTCCAAGGTGCAGCTATTTTGGCTATTTATTGTTGCCCAGTTCCTCCCATAGTTCCATTTAGAATGGGAGTAAAGCTTGTTCATTTTCTCAGCAATGTTTAACAGAGTACTTTCAGACATACTAGTGCTCAGTAAATCTAATAAAGGCCTTTACTCTAGACAGGGCACCGATAGGTCTGTAAAATTCCAAGTGAAGTTGACCAGATGAGATCCTTGAAGTGCAACTTCTACCTAGTAGCCTGAAGAGGGTGAAACGGAGGACATCCAGATACTGGGTTAGAATCAGGAGATCGAAAACAAAGGGATGGATCTCTCTCTCTTTTATTTTCTCTGTTCCTTTATTACTTTTTTCGGGCAGTCTCATTATGTAGCCCAGGCTGGTCTGTATAACTCACGACGATCCTCCGGGCTCAACCTCCAGATACTGGGATTTGGAGGGGGGAGCTGGAGAAGAGGAACACCTTTCTGCTGCAAGAAGGGAAAGAAAAAAAAAGGAAATAAAGGAAATAAATAAAAATAAACGATAATAACCATTAGGAAAACAGATGAAACAACTTCTCAATACCAGCCCCATGACTCAGGTGGCCGGAGGAGCCGGAATATTTAGTTTTGCGTCTGCGCGGCGTTCCCACAATCCTCTTCGAATCACAGAGGAAGACGCTATTGGTTACAAGTACACCAATAGGAGGCCGTGTTACTGGCTTGCGCGGGTTGAGGCGTAGGCGCAGTGCTTTGGGCCTAGAATAGCTAAGCTCTTTGGTGGTTTGGCTACGATGAGCTCGATCGGAACCGGGGTGAGTTTGTCTCCGACCCTGGCGGCCTGGTCGGTGGGTGAGCGCGCGTGTGGGGATGTGGACAGTCCGCGGTGGGGGGCTGTGGCCCCGAGCGCCTCGGCCCGGGGGCCTCTCGCTGCTGACCGAGACCCGCTGGCGGAGCTCCGAGTGGTGGGCCGAGGTCAGGGCCAGCGACTCCCGGGCTCTGCACCCGGGCGCTCGCGAGCTCGACTGGGCGACAGCGAGGCCGGAGCCTCCTGAGATTGCTGAGTCACTGTTTCAACCGCTGGGGGAAATCGAAAGTGGAAACTCACGGCCTGGTGTGTGAAGGGTGTAGTCCTCGCCTCGCCCCGAGAGCCCCCGATGCAGCGCGGCCTGGGTCCCGCGTCCAGGAGCCGGCGCCGCCTTCGCGGGAGCCGTAGTGCAGAGTCCTGGATCTGAAACGCTGTGCTGCGTCTGGTGCATCCGCTACCTTTTCCTTTGTTCCAGCCTTCCCTGTACAGATTACTTAATTGCACTTTCAGGTACTGATGTTGTAAACGTGTAAATGATCGTCAAATGTGGATGTGGGAGTTGAACTCCTTAACCCGGTTGATGACTACTTTGTTCAGCGTATTGCGTTTGTGAAATCTTTTGCTTGCTCCTTTTATGCTTACTCATGTAGACATCCTTTTAAGCAATCTGTTATTTCCACTGAAAGTGTGCGGAGTTTTTCCGTTTGTTTATTTCTGCACACTCAAGATTTCCATATGCAGCATTAAATCCAGATGTTGGTTCCTGGGGTTGACAATAGGCAGTTTTTATTCTAGTCGTTCAAGTGAAAACAAAACTTTGATTTATCTTTCTTTTCTACTTGATGCCCAGAGCCAAGTTTTTGATTGTTGTTGCTGCTCTTTTCAGCTCCACCCTTAGAAGGTACTCCCTTTTTTCTCTGTTCTCTAGTTAAGCCCTCCCCCAGTTTTGGAGTACCTGATTGCTGCATGCACTGATTTTTTCGTCGTTTTCTGAGAGGGTCTGGCTGTGTAGTCCAGGCTGGTCTCAACTCATGGCGATCCTCCCGTCTCAGCCTCTCGAATGCAGGGATCACAGGTGTTTAACCATCACTCATGGCTTCGTTCACTCTTATTGACAAAAATTGATTTTCTACATGAAGCCAGAGAGATGTTTTAAAAATTTAGATCACATTGCCTCCCTGCTTAAACTCATTGCATTTAGAATAAAATACCATCCCCTGCTACATACTTACACCCACTGCAGCCTGAAAGGCCCACCGTGGTTTGGCTCTGCTCTCCCTTACTGGTGCAGCACAGGCTGTCCTGCACTTAGTGCTCTCAGAATGTAGGTGGGGCTGACCTCGTTCCTTTCGCTTGATCGGGCTCCACTTGTTGCAGCTGTGAGGTCTTTGTGTCAGATGTCAGGATGGTGCTTCTTCTGTATCCTGAGTGGATGTTTCCTTGCCATTGAGGTCTGACTCTAATAGAACTGCCCCAGTAGCACTTTGATGAAGTGCTCTGTAGTACTTACATCATTTTGCTGTTTTATTTATTTTCTAGGGGCTTTTGTTGTTTTTGTTTTGTTTTGTTTGAGACAGGGTTTTGCTGTATAGTTCAGGCTGACCTTAAACTCCTAGTGATCTTCCTGCCTCAGCCTCCTGAGTGCTGGAACTACTAGTATACTCCACCAAGCCTGACTCACTTTACTGTTTTATTTTCATTACTTTTTCTGGTTTAGTTCTGTGTCTCTACCTAGATTTGTTTCTGATTGAATTAAAAATGAAGTATTTTATGAATGAGTGATTATCTTTGTATTTTCACTTAGTGACATATATATTAGTGCTGGGTAGGGGGCAGGGTCTGGACAAGGTTTCCTTGTCTCACTGTGTTGGCCCAGGCTTGCCTTGAACTTGCAGTATCCTCTTCCCTCAGCCTTTTGAGTGCTAGGATGACAGGCTTGTGCTACCATGCCCAGCATAATGGGTGTTAATTAAAGATGAATGTTAAATGCTTTGACCATCATCCTTCAGTTAGTAGTGTAGATACAAATTGAAATGTTCTGATTGGGGTAGGCAAGTAGCTCAATGGTACAGCACTTGTCTAACATGTACCAGGCTCTGGGTTTGCTCTCCAGCACTGATTAAAAAAAATTCAGACTTGTTTATGCCACCCTATATTAACTTTTTAAAAAATGTGTTGGTAGTTGGGTGTGCTAGCACATGCTTGTAATCCCAGCACTTGGGATGAGGCATAAAGATTGCAAGTTCAAAGACAGCCTGTCTCAAAAGAACAACAACAGATGAGTTTCGTGTCCCATGTGAATGAATTTCTGATCTCCTATGAGTTCAGCAGCAGAAATCTGAGCATTGTGACTTTCCTTGGCCACTGTTGCAGCACTGACACGCTTCCCTGCTTCGTCTCACAGTCCCGATGCTGAAAACATTTAAGGAAAGAACTTTGGTTGTTACTATCAAAAACATGTTGTAAACTTATTATATTTGCCTTTTCTTACTAGTATGACCTGTCAGCCTCTACATTCTCTCCTGATGGAAGAGTTTTTCAAGTCGAATATGCTATGAAAGCTGTGGAAAATAGTAGGTAAGAAACACTGTTTTACTTGAAGTTTATGGGGTTTTTTGGTACGGGGCATCAAACTCATGATCTCGCGCTTGCCAGGCAGGCGCTTATGCTGCTGAACTACATCCCCGGCCTGAAGTTAATGTTTTAATCAGGAATTAAGTTTCTTTTATTTTGTATATTTTTAGTAATTAAGCTTTGTTTCTTTGACACAAACTAGTGTATACCCTAAAATTGCCTCAACTCAGTCATTTCCAGTTTTGGTGGCCAAATCTTTCCCAGGATCACCAGTTCTGTATTTCTGGTTGACTCCACTTACATAGCCATGTCTAAAGTCCATTGCAAAAACCATATTTGTCATCATCTTCCAGCCCAGTTCCTTTTTTGGAATTCTTGATTTATGTCAGTTTTTCCCTTGGTCATTAGGTTGGTGACCTTGTCATCTTTCACTTCTCATCCATTTACGTTTTAAATGTCCTTTGCACATTGATCGCTGCAGTTTTTTTAATTCTTCTCCACTGATGCTGCCTTGCTCCAAAATGTATAGGATCACTAACCGCCTTTATTTGTTGTACTACTTTCCTATTTCTTTTATTTTTTAAGTAGTATGCTAAAATCATTCTATTGTACTCCTCTAGCATCTTGGTTATTAGTTGTTAAAAAATTTTGCATCTTAATGAGGAAATTTTGTAGTCACATTTACATGTTTTGAAACCTAAAGCAGCTTTGGAATGAATTAAAGGACTTTTTTACAGTTTGGTGTTTTTGGAGGTAGTCAGCCTATGAATTGAACATAGGGTCCGTTCATGCTAGGCGAGCATTCTACCACTAAGCTGTACTCCTGATCCTTAGAACTTCTTTTATAACATCTGATTCAGATTTCACAGGGTGTTAGTATTTGGACTGTTTTTCCATCACAATTAAAACTTTTGGATAAAGATAAGAGCAGGAAAATATTTTTAGAATATTGGAAAAACACATATATAAAATGCTGGTTTTAGCTGGACATGATGGCACATACCTGTAATCCCAACGCTTGGGAGGCTGAGGCAGGAAGATCAGTGCAAGTTTGAGGCCAGGATGAACTGCACAGCAAGACCCCATCTCAAAAATACAATACAATAAAATAAAATGCTGGTTTTTCACTTTCTGTGAGTTTTTGTTGTTGTTTTTTGGGGGGCGTCCAAAGTTTCACTATGTAGTCCAGGCTGGCCTGAAATCTAGTATGCATCCTGGATGGTTTTGAACTCATAGCCTTTTTTTTTTTTGCGGTACCGGGGATTGAACTCACAACCTTGCACCTGCCAGACAGGCGCTTAAGTCACTGAGCCAAACTCCCAGCCCTAGTTTTTTGAGGCAGGGTTGCACTATGTAGCTCAGGCTGGCCTTGTGCTCACATTGTAGCCCAAGCGGGCCTTGAACTCACAACACTCCTCCTACCTCAGCCTCCCGAGTGCTGGGATTAAAGGGGTGCGCCACCATGCCCGGCTCTCATAGCCTTCTGATGGCTGGAATTACAGGCACATGCCACCATGCCTGGCTCCATTAATATTTTTGATACTGTAGTTCAGACTGACCTCAAACAGCCCGGATTGGCCTCAAACTCAGTGATTCTCCTGCCTCAGCCTCCTGAGTGCTAGGATTACAGGCATGCATCCCTATACTTGGCCTAGATTTGTTTTTCATGTTTTCATTCCACAGTTGATTGAATCTGCAGTTGTACAGGGGACTAACTGTATTTATAATTGGAGTTCCTTTTTAGGAAGTATTCTTCCTAAAAATTCTAAGGGATTAAGACCTTATCATTCTGTCATTGATGTGCTTTTCAGCTTCTGGTGCTGAGGACTGAACCCAGGCCTTGTGCTTGCAGGTGTTGTGCCGCTGGGCTAATCCCCAGCTCCGGCTGTGTTTCCAGGCAGGGTGGGCTGTGCTGGAGTGGAATCCACAACCTTGCACACGCTAAGCAAGCGCTCTGCCACTGAGTTACATCCCCACCAACTGTGGCTCAGAAATGCTGAGGGGAAAGTACAGGGTTGTGCCCAGTGATAAACAAAGTATGTACTCCTTGCGCACAGGACGCTGGGTTCCATCTGCAGCACCAAAAATGACAGCTGTAATAACAGTAGCAAGCACAATTAACATTAATGACATTGTAAATAAAGAATAGCTTTTCCAAAATAGTAAAACTCATGCTTGCTTTGGCAGCACATATACTAAAATTGGAACGATACAGAGATCTGTGTGCAAGGATGACATGTAAATTCGTGAAGCATTCCATATTTTTAGAGAAACTTAAGCAGTCTTTGCCCCAGGCTTGGCGGTAAAGGAACCGAAATGAACCAGCCAGACTGATATGAAGTACATTAAAAAACTTTAAAAGTAAAGGAGAAAAAAAACAACACAGTAAAACTCTTAGGAGTGGCTTTGTTGTCACTATTGGAAATCTTTATTCAGCTTGGTGAGACTGTTGGATTCCACATGGTGTATGTGCTTCTCACAGACGTGAGGGAAGTGACCCCACGGACTGGTCATTTGGGAGATAGGACTGAGTTACAAAACAAATGTAAATTCTTTTTCACTATAAATGTACCCCAAACAGCATATTGTTAATATCGCCACCATTAGGAAGCAGACAAGAAGTTGCATAGCAGTGGACCTAAGTTTTCTTAGTTTCAATTTTTGTCAAAAGCAAATACGGCTGCTTGTTTCCTGTGACATAGCCGCTCACTGTTCATTTTAAGAAAGTGACTGGAATCTGAGAGCACTGAGAAGCCCCCAGCCTCCCCTGGGGTCCGTGCCACCTTGACTCAGGCATTTCCTCTCTCACAGAAAGTTTGTCCACATGCTTATTCCTTGAGGCAGTCCTCATGTTTTGTATGAGGCAGAAGTACTTTTGCCTTCCATTTTGTTACTAGAACACCACAAAGACAGGATTGATATTTAGTACAATCACTGCTTCATCAAGGACATTATTTTGTATTCCTTTTTGTTGTTGTTTTCTGAAACAAGATCTCTTGATATAGTCAGACTAGACTTGAACTATGTAGCTGAGACTGTCCTCAAATCCATGGCAATCCTTCTGCCTCAGCCTCTTGAGTGCTTCAATTACAGGTGTGTAACTTAATGCCAGCCCAGGTCTTTGTATTCTTATGAAAATAATCTTGGCTTGATAGACTCCTGGGAAATGTGTCAAGGATCCACAGTTTCCAAACTACACATTTAGTTTAGAATAAAGATGTGAGGAAAGTTAATTGGAATGATTAAGGAAGGATTCCTAAATGGTAGAGCTTAAGTTTAAGACATAGCTAACTTTCTGACTTCCAAGACGTCAAGGCAAAAGTGGCCCTGGGGTGTTGAGGATGATGGTGAGGGTAAATTCACTGAGTACATGGCTTATATACCAGGATGCTGAATGAGTCAAACAGGCTTTGCCACTTTCTCAGGGCTTTAACCCAGCAAGCTGGGCAATAAGTTTAATCTGGAAAGAGCTCAGGTGTAGAGGGCAGTGTCTGAAAGTTTTGCCTATCATGTGTACTTGTTCATCTTTGGGGAAGAGGCACCGTGTTTCCTAGATTGGGAGAGCCCTGTGACTGGCATGGCCCCTCCACTCTTGAAGTTATGGACCCTGTTTTAGATTCACAGCAATGAAATCAAGGTAGAGATCAGGCTCAACAAGTTAGAGGGATAGAAGAAGTGGAAAATACACTGTTACAAGCCTGAAATGATAGGGCTCTTAATGCTGGCGAAGTTACTACAGAGGAAGATGTGGGCATACAAGAAATTCTGAAGAAAAGTTAGTAGTAAACAGAAGAGCATGGGGGATGGAGGTGGAAATCAAGGGATTAGAGCATGATGATGCTATGACCAGAAAATAAAGTGAGGTAATTTTACCAAAAAACTGTATAATTACACATTTTTTATACTTCCCTGCTGTTTTTTCCTGATCAGAATTACTTTTTTTTCTTCTGAGACAGGGTCTTACCATGTAGTTCACGCTAGTCTTGCATTCACTGTATAGTCCAGGGTGGCCTTGTGGTGATCTTCCTGCCTCAGCCTCCCGAGTGCTGGAATTATAGGTGTGTGCTTCCATGTACGGCCAGAATTACTTTTATTAAAAAGGATAAGAAGCATAAATTTACATTTTAATTTTAAAAGAGAATCATATAATTTCTCTACATCTTACTTGAGATTAAGATCTTTTTATCGTAAACAATTAGAACATATTTCTTTTTATAGATTTACTATAAGAAATACATGTTTATCACAGAAAAATTGGAAAAGATAAAAGAACAAATCATAATTCCTCTACCCAGACTAATCACTTGTTAAGTTTGTAGATAACCCATTTTTGACCTCAAACTCACAGGGATTCTCCTGTGTCAGCTTCCTGAGCACTGAGTGTGTGCCCCCATGCCAGGCTTAGTCTGTGTTTATGTGTTTTTGTACCTTTTTTTAATTTTAGAGGATTTAATTTTTAAAATTTTAAAATTTGTATTAGTACATGTGAATTTTTGGTTTTTTGAGAGAGGATCTTGCTGTGTAGTACGTTTGCAGTGCATGGTGACACTCATCATGGGCCTTGCTACATACCTTAATTTTCAGTTTACTTCTCAGCACAGGTGTGTAGTGCATAATGTTACCCTGCCGTGTGGAGATGGTCCATGTACATGGCACATCTTCACCCCTCTTTATCTCTTTCTTCTCCCTTTGCTACCCTTCCCTCCAGCTCTCAGTCACTCTCTTTTGCCAAAGATCTGTCTCCCTTTTTCCTGTTATCGCTTACCTTCTAATGGACATCTTTGTAACATGAGTAGCTTGCCAGACACTGCCATATTGTATTTACTTTGTTAGCACTGTTTAAATTTACTTTTGGCCAGTCGATACAGTATATTTTTGAGGAGTATTAACATGAAAGTTTTTTATACAGACCTAATTGATTTACCACACTTCGGGTTATTTTTCTTTCTAGTTTTTAAGTGGCTTAAAGTATTTGATATGCTTTAAATGTTACCTATTTTGTAATTAGCTTTATTAGGAAGTTTCTTCTATTTTTAGTTAAAAAATTTTCTTCTCTTTGTTTCAGTACAGCTATTGGGATCAGATGTAAAGATGGTGTTGTCTTTGGGGTAGAAAAATTAGTTCTTTCTAAACTTTATGAAGAAGGTTCCAACAAACGACTTTTTAATGTTGATCGACATGTTGGAATGGTAAGGTCGTATTTTAAAATGTTCATCTCTGTCCATTTTCTTTTGAAGTAACTGTAATACATTAAATGAGATTTTAGGAAATCATTTATTTCCTTAATGTTAACTTGGTGGATCATTGAGCAACTACAAAGACAATCTGAATGAACAAGTTCTGGGGTTTGAACAGTTCCCTGTCTAAAAGGAAAGTTAAGCATCTCATAACCTGATTGATGACAGATGTGGAAAATCAGGTTACCTTAAGCAAAGGAGTGGGGAGGCCAGGGATGGTAGTGCACACCTGTAATCCAGCCAAAGGTTTTGTATCCTTTGTGGGGATCACTGTCGAAGCCAAGGTGTTATAGTCAGAAACCGTTCATAGCAAGGTAGAACACCAGGAAAGATGTGTCCAAGCTGTCTGAACAGCTGCTCTACACCAGCACAAACTAAGGCATACACACCGTAGTGAAGTCACTTGTGTACATGGCAGACTCCTTCAGAGCAAGTGCTCCCAGTCCTGCTGCCTGAAAACAGAACACTGTAGGTCTACATTATCACTGTCACTCATCCTGACAGGCGTGGGAAGGTGGTGTTAGTCCCACTTTACACCAAACAGACGCACAGCTGTTGGGCAGGGGTCACATATGGGGTTCCTGTTTCTTCAGAGCCCATTCTATATCCTTACCCTGTAGGACCCACTTCATTTGCTGGATGCTTTGCCTTTTTTTTTTTTTTTTTTTTGGTACCGGGGATTGAACTCACTAAATCCTTGGCCCGCCTTTGCAGTTTTTCATTGAGATGTTGTCTTATATAAACACAAAAAAGACTGGTAAAATATAACCAGGAAGTCATAAAGCCCATTTTAGTTTTTGCTACAGTGATTATATTTTCTGAAGTTTCTCTCCTGACCAGATTATTTTTTTTTTTGTGGCACCAGGAATCGAACTCTCAGCCTCACGCCTGCCAGACAGGCGCTTAAGCCACTGAGCCAAACTCCCAGCCTTAGTTTTTTTGAGGCAGGGTCGCACTATGTAGCTCAGGCCAGCCTTGTGCTTACATTGTGGCCCAAGCCGGCCTCAAACTCACAACACCCCACCTACCTCAGCCTCCCAAGTGCTGGGATTAAAGGCGTGCACCACCATGCCCGGCTACCAGATTAATTATTGCCAGTGAAACTTGCCAGACTGTAAACTAGTTGGTCTGGAGGTACATTTAAAGCTAGGAATCTGATGGCATTTTTTGTACTTGGAAACAGGCAAAACATGAGACACTGAACTCTGAGGGTTAGAGAAAATGAAGGCGCAGTATCCTCTCTACAGTTTTCATCTTCAGAATGATTTGAGAATTTAATATTAGATGTCACAGTTTACTGGTATTTACTGCATACAGCTGTTGTGAGGTTAAATAATGGTACAAAATGCTTAACATGCAAACAGATGCTCAGTGTGTGTCAAATTCTGCTACTAGGGCAGAAGGTGTTTAAGGAGTCAAATACCACTTTTTATTTTTTCTTGTCAAATATCACTTTTTAAATTCTAGAAATTTAACCTAGCAGTTTCCAAACTTTGTTGATTCATGTTAACCTAAGTGTCAAAAAATTTCTGTTCATGGCTTCTACAGGTCAAAAATTACTGAACCTAATGGTTTTATAAAGTAATTAGATCCAGTTTAATTGGTATGTTCTAAGAACAGTAGCTATTTAGGAAAAAACTATAGTGAAAGGAAAATGTTTTTAAAGATTAAAAAAAACTGTTTACTGATTTGTACATTGCATAACTTTCAGATCAGATGTTGCCACCTTCAATTGCTTTTTTTTTTTTTTTTTTTTTAGAC
>RJWM01030320.1:0-23549 GCA_004363535.1 Dasyprocta punctata
TAATTTTGAAATATCCAGTACGGCTTATAATTATTTTTTGCTTTATGTATTACTTTATCGTATTAAAATTGCATATTTTTCATTATGAATGAATGGTAATTTGTAAGGAAATTGTGGGGTAATCACTCATCAGTTCTGAAAAACTCTTCACAAGCAGCATTTTATCGGCAAGTCATCTTCCATTACTTGCATATACTATAACTTTTCAGCCTACTCAGTATTTTTTGATATTTTAATTGTTTCTAATTTTGTAAGGTCATTGTTGTGATTTTTTTTTTTTTTTCCAGTTCTGAGGATTGAACCCAGCTCCGTTTAAATTTTTCTTTTGAGACAGGGTCTTGCTCAGTTGTCCAGGTTGGGCTTGGCTTTCTGATCCTCCTACTTCAGCCCCTAGAGTGCTGGGAGGACAGGTGTCTGCTGCCACACTGCCAAGCCCAGTGAAATTTGTGGTATTCATAAATAACACTGTGCAGAACTATAAAGCATTTGCTTGTTTTGTTTTCTGAATGAGGAATTGCAATCTCTGAGTGAGGCTTTTTTTTTTTTTTTTTTTTTTTGCCAGGCATGCTGGCACACACCTGTAATCCCAGCATTTGGGAGGCTGAGGCAGGAGGATCACCTAGAATTTGAGGCCAGCCTGGACTACATAGTGAGTTCAAGGCCAGCCTGGACTACATAGTGAGACCCCATCTCAAAAAAACCCAAAAGCCAAAACAAAATCAAACAAAAACAAAAATCCCCAGGAAAAGGCTTTTTAAGACCTCTGCAGCCTCTTCCTGGACCCCGCCTCTTAGGGAGCTGGTGACAGTCAGTGGCCCTAGTACCGGGGCACGAGTCTGCACTCGTTGCTGAGGTTCTGTTTGTTGTCACCAAGGGCGAGAGGCTGTGCTCAGTTGGAGATGGGTGTAATGTCGCCTTAGCTTAAACGGCTCCCGCCTTTTTGAATGGCAGCTTGGAAGTGCAGAAATATTACATTTATGAACTCAGAGGCCTAACTGTGTAGCTGGGGCATTGTGAGCCCAGAGGGGGCCCGACTTGGAAAGGAACCCCCTGATGTGTTCCCTCAGTGTCGCAGTCCTCCCACCTTTGTCCCCCACGCCACCAAAAGTTTGCAGCTTGTGTTCAGGAATTTAGAGTGGGGACCGGGTAGAAGGTCTCCCGACCCTGTCTCAGGTGAGACTGTGACGTCGGTCATCCGAGGCCGGCCGAGCCCTCAGGTGCCCCTGCCCTTTCCCAGCGGCGCGTGGAGCTCCCCGAGGCCAGGCCCTGACAGTGCCCTTCACCCTAGGTTCTACCTCGGAGGACCCACCAGTGTCCGCGGCTTCAGCATGCACAGCATCGGGCCCCAGAGCGAAGGTCTGTCCCGGCCCGAGGAGGGCGGCGTGCGTGTGTGTGTGTGTGTGTGTGTGTGTGTGTGTGTGTGTGTGTGCTGACGTCACAGCAGCAGCAGAGGTTCATGTTTCACCGTGCGGGAACCAGCACCCCACCCACCCCATAAACAATGAGCCTGGAGTGTGGTCAAGGCAGGGATGCGCTTGCCTTTGTGAGGAAGCTGCCGGCCCGCCTGGCACCCCGTATGAAGAGGCCGTCCTCATGTTCAAGGCCTGTACGTCTCGTTTTCTTAACATGGTGCGGTTTTCCGAAAGCTAGACGCCAACTCCTGGACATCTATCTCGACTGCGCTGCTGGTGTAGTGAGGATAAAGCAGCTCGGTCTCTGCCCTCAGTGTAGCTTCTGGCTGTGGAGTCAGGGTGTGTCGAGGGTCTCCAAGGCCTGGTCTTGCTGTCTGGGAAGGTGGCCCCCGTCAGTCCCGCAGCAGGTGTGGCACACACCCGTAATCCCAACATTTGGGAGGCTGAGACAGAAGGATCGCATGAGTTTGAGACCAGCCTGGGCTGCATAGCAAGACCCTGTCTCAAAAGGCAAACAAACAAACAAACCAAAGATTGAGCTACAACCTCAGCAGGGTTTCTGGAACCCTCGTCGCTGCTTGGCACTCGGGGTCTTCATGTGAAGATGTCACTTAAAGGGGGGCCCGATATCCCAGGACAAACGGCACTGCCCCAGTTGTCTTGTTTCTTACAGTTTTCCTACCATCACAAACAAGACTGCGTTCCACATACGTTTTTGTGCAATTTAAAGTAGATTATTTTTCAGGTGTTTCAAAAAATGTTTTATTAGTGTCACTTTAGAAAAGTAACTGGATGTGGTGGTACCTGCCTGTGATCCCAGCACTCGGAAGGCTGAGGCAGGTGGGTCAGTATGAGTTTAAGGACAGCCTGGGCTACAAAGTGAGTTCAAGACCAGTCTGAACTGCATAGTGAGACCTGTCTTAGAAATAAACAAACAAAAAAAAGTAACCACTTTCAGATAGTTTTAATTTTTTTTAATTATACACAAGTGGAACATGCTGACTATGAAAGTTTAGGGACCTCCCGTTTCCCTAGGAAGTAAAATACAGTCATGTTCTGCCCACCGCATCTCAGAGAGGTGATGAGCGAGGTTCTGAGAGAAGGGAGGGAAATGGCCGTGACTTCCCTTGAAAGCAGTTTGATATATCAGGGCTTAAAAGGCCAGTCGCGGTGGTGCAGACCTGCAGTCCAGCACTTGGGTGGCTGAGGCAGGAAGAGCACTGCGAGTCTGAAGCCAGCCTAGGCCACATAGAGTTCAAAGCTAGCCTGCACTACACAGCAAGACCCTGTTTCAAACACAAAACAAAACAAAAAAAAGGGAGTCTTTAAAATTATATACATATATATATATATATATATTTTTTTTTTTTTTTTTTTTGAGTGCTGGGTTTACAAGAGTGTGCCACCATGCCCAGCTTAAAATTATATTATTTTAGGGCCGGGAGTTTGGCTCAGTGGCTTAAGTGCCTGCCTGGTGGGCACGAGGTTGTGAGTTCAATCCCTGGTGCTGCAAAACAAAAAAAAGAAGAACAAATTATAACTACTAATTGAAGGAGGGCGGTATGAGTCTTAGAAATACATGTCCAAAAAGCCAGACCCAAAGGAGTGCATGCAGTGTATATCACGTGAGCACAGTTTGGGGTGGGCCACACTCTCCCGCAGGTTAGAGGACTGCTGTGCAGTGCGGGTGGCAGGCAGTGACTGGAAGGACTTCGATCAGAGTCCAGGGTGTGAAACTGGGCTCTGTAATCCCAGCACTTGGGAGGCTGAGGCAGGAGGATCGTTGTGAGTTCATTGCAAGCCTGGGCTACAAAGTGAGCACAAGGCCAGCCTGAACGGGATAGCGGGACCCTGTCTCAAAAAGATAAGGAAAAAAAAAGTCCAAGATTTGCCCTGGGAAAGAAGTATGAGCCAGTGTGGCAATGGGAGAGAAATGGACAGTCGGGCTCTGTCATTATCAGGCATAAAAGGCATGCTTTTAAAGAATATAAGTCCTCCAGAGGAATTGCTTATAACATCCTAAAAAGTTTATTTGCTTATTAAGTATGTGTTGTACATCATCATTCATGGGGAGGATAGGGTATTAGCTAGTTGTCTGAATGCTAGGAATTAAATTATTCCCTGTTTTCCTATTTCTCTGTGTCCAGTTTTCTACAAAGAGTGTATAGCTTTTCTGCTCAGAATAAGTTACTTAAGAGAGGAGGGGCGGTTTCTAGGAGACAGAGTTTGTCTCCTGCTGTCTGTCCGCTCTTCGTGTCTTTGCAGCTTCGGTATTCAGGGGACTAAGGAGACCCTGACGTCTTTAAATGAGTATGCTCTGCTCCTGCAGGTTAATCTTGGAGACAGGCCATTGCTTTCGGACCTGTCATCTTGTATTAGAGGGGACCAAGAAACTACTGGAAACAGTATTTTTGCAAAGTTGTAGCAGCTTGGAGAGCTTTTTATAGCTCTAAAGTCACAGCTATTTATAAATAAAATGTCAGACAGGAGCATTTATAGAAATAATGCAAATATGTGCTCTCAGTGGCCAGTCTTGAATTTTAACAAAAGCGACCTTTGTCTGTCAGACAAAAATGAGAGCGGACCTGAACCTCTGCGCTGGGCCTCGAGCCGCGCTGCCCTTTGGATCTCCGCCAGTTCCAGCGAACGGTCGCAGGTCTTTCCTGAGTGCTGTTGTGTTCTCTCGCGCTCTCTCTCTCATGGTCTTGACAAGTCTGTGAAATACGCGTTTCCTTTGCCTGGTGGAAGCAGTTTCGTATCTGTAGTTGTGGACAAAGTGATTTTCTTGAGACTCGCTCCTTTGTTGGAAGCCTTTTACAGCTACATAGATCGCCAAGTGCACTTCCCTCCCCACCCCCACCGCAGTCCCAGCGAGCTGTCAGAGGCCAGGCGGGAAGGAGAGGTTGCTTGCAAGGAGGCCAGCGGCGCCGGGGCGCCAGTGCTCAGAACCGGGCAGCGCGTGGCCCCTGCGTGCGACTCGTGTCCGGCCTCCGAGCTGGCGAGGTCAGTGTGGCTTCCACGCTCTCAGACCTGTTCCTGTGCCCTCCCTTGCTAGGGGACTACCTGGGTGGCGAGGCCTACTGGGCCGGCGGCCTGCACCTGTACACCCCGCTGCCCTTCCGGCCGGGCCAGGGAGGCTTCGGAGAGCTTTTCAGAACCCACTTCTTCCTCAACGCGGGAAACCTCTGCAACCTCAACTATGGTAAGATGTGGCCGCACGGGGCTCCTGCTGGGACAGCAGGAAGCGTGGTCCCCAGCCCGCCGCCTCTCCTGCGGGGCCGGGATTGCACCCAGGGTGCTGTCTCTTTCCCCGGGCACACGGGGGCCTTAACCCGCCTTGGTGCGTTCTCCCGGCCTGTGCTAAAGGCGCCCAGGCTGTGGCAGGGACGGCTGAGGCTGTCGCCAATGGCCGAGTCCTCTCTCCCCAGGGGAGGGGCCCCGTGCCCACATCCGCAAGCTGGTCGAGTGCATCCGCTGGTCCTACGGCGCGGGCATCGTCCTCCGGCTCGGCAACATCGCGCGGCTGGAGCTGAACTACTGCATCCCCATGGGCGTGCAGCGGGGCGACAGGTACGCTGGGGTAGCTGTGTGCGGGCGCCCCTTTGCCGGGAGCTCGGGGGCATTGAACAGTTGGCAAAGAATGAAAACAGCGGACTTGGCTCTGTTGGTTTTTCTTGCGCTTTGGCGGGGAGCACGTGACGCGCCCACCCCCTTCCCTCGGACGCTGGGCTTCCCGTCCCCACAGCGCAGAGCCCCCAGCCCTCGGCGGTGGCGTTGACAACACCAAAGGGTGCCATGTCTCTGGGCCCGTGCATACTGGCGTCCGGCTCACATGGTCTCCAGGGTGCCATTCACGTGGGCGGTGACCGTGTGTCACTGTCTGTAAGGATTCAGAGTGGGACTCAGCCCATGGCAAAGCCAAGCTCTGCTTTTGGGAACTTTCTGGAAGTTTTCCCCCCCAAATATCATTGATCTACATTTGGGCAACTCTGAGGGCGCAGAACCTGTAGATACAAAGGGCTCCCTGTAATACGTGGATAAATATGGTCAGAGAGCGTTCATAGTTAGGGAAATTAATCCCTTTTTTGTTTGTTTGTTTGTTTTGAGGTAGGATCTCACTGTGTAGTTTAGGCTGGTCTTGAACTCACTATGTAGGTCAGGCTGGCCTAGAACTCATGATGATCCCCCTGCCTCAGCCTCCAGGGTGCTGGGTTTACAAGCATGTGTCACCATGCCTAGCTAGTTTTTTTTTTAATTTTTTATTTTTAAACAGGACTAGGGCCTAAATCAAGGGTCTTCGCACTGAACTTTATTCTTAGGACTTTTAAAAAATGTTTTTTTTTTTTTTTTTTTTTTTTTTGTGAGACCATGCCTCGCTAGGTTTTTCAGGCTGAGCTTGAACTTGCAGTCCTCCTGCCTCAGCCTCCCAGAGTGCTGGCACGCCCAGCTCACTGCCATTTCTTGTATTACTGCGGTGCGTCCGATGAGATGCAGGAAATCCAGAAGTGCGGTGACAGTGTCCGCCCAGTGGCAGAGGCCACTCCAGCTGCAGGCGTGTGTTCAGAGGCTGGGAGGTGACAGGCAGAGGTGCCAGCGCCAGACGGTGGCTCCTGTGTCCTTCGTGGGCGTCTCCCGCCCTGACCACTCCATGTGGCTGTGGGTCAGGACCTCAGCGCAGGAGCAGGATAGGGGAGGGGCTGCACAGCGACAGTGCTGCCTGCAAGCCCAGTGCCCAGGCTATAGTTGTCAGCCTTGGGGCGCTCAGCACGCCCTCCCTGGAGCAGGCCGAGTGGCCTGCGGTGAGAACCCGCCCGCTCTGAGGTCGCCCTGTCCCCGTCGGGAGGACTGATGGCCGCGGTCGTGCTGCACTTTGCTTGCTGCCACAGTGCCGGGCACTGCGCTCGGGGCAGAGTGACCTCAGACAGCGGGAGCGGGACAGGAGGACTCCCTGGCGTGGGGCGGCTCAGACCCTGGTTTGCAGGTGGGGAGGCCGATTGCTGCCACAGTGGGGGCCATGCGCCTCTGGCCCAACTGCCTGGCTTTTCTGGGGGAGGTCGGCGTGGAGCACTTGCCCAGCATGCCAGGCGGGAGGCAGAGCTGGGGCCCAGGCACTCCTGGGCCGTCGGTCCCTCGAGTGAGCGGCTCCCGAGGGGGCTGCAGTACCGGGAGCAGCCACTGAGTGTCAGTGCGCCCCGCAGTCTGCGCGGCCCGGACCCCTCGGGTTACGGAGCGGGCGGCACAGCTTCATCTCAGTGTCCTTTCCTCCCGGAGGACCCTGCCTGCTGGGCCCTGCCCTGCCCCGGCCGCAGCTCTGTTCTTCCGCGTGGTGGTGGCTGCTCACGATCACTGTGGCCATGAATGCGGGCCAGGGCGGGCTGCCCCCTGGGCGGTGGTGACCCGGGATTCTGGCGTTTAAGTGTTGCCTGAGCTGGCGCGGTGGCCTGTGGTGCGGGCCTGAGGCCTCTGCAGAAGCGGGGACAGTCTGGGGCCCTGGCCAAGTGCACCCTGCGTGAGGGGTGGCGCTGTCACTGCCGACTTCTGAGCGCAGGGCCGGGAGCCCGGTGTGAGTTCGTGGGGAGACGGGCTGGCAGCTGGCCGGGGCCGGCACTCACAGGCACGGGGTGCTGTGGGGTGCGCGAGGGAGGCGCCTTAGGACTAGGAGGGGAGGGCTGGGCCAGCGGAAGGCAGGGTTCGGGTCTGGAGGTGGCCAGGCCGCGCTGTGGGGGTGCGGGGTCCGGTGGCTCCCCGGGACGCAAGCTCGTCCGCGCAGTCGCCGTGGGCCAGCCTGCCGGAAGGGAAGGGCTGTCCGCTCCCGAGCCACAGCAGCGCGGGTTTGTGCCGTAGCTCACTTCGGGGGTTCTCTGAGCCACAGATGGGAGGACACGAAAGAGCAAACCGAGCTGTGCGGTCCCCGCGTGTGCCAGGCCGTGGTCTGGGCCCTGCAGGCGGGGAGCTGAACGTCCTCTTAGCCCGCTCTGCTCCCAGTGACGGCCCCGAGAGTGGACGGCAACCGCCCCGCGGTGGGCGCAGCGACTGTCTCTGGGTGGCCTCAGCAGCCCTTGCCCAGGTCGTGGCACCTGCTTCTCCCAGTCCCAGTCTCGGGCCTGCTGTCCTCCCGAGCAGGGGGCAGGGAGGGGCCACAGGGGGTTCACCCCGCCCGCCTTCCTCCTGCTGTCCACAGGCTGGGTCTGAACCGGCCCGGGAGACGGCTGCGGGGGAGGCGGGCGGGAGAAGGGCCGGGCCGGGCCACCTGCAGTGTCCCTGCTGCCACCGCTGGCCTGGGGCCGTGAGGAGTGAGCGAGCCGTCACCTCTGCCTCTCTTTCAGGATATGCGACGGTGTCCAGTTCGGAGCTGGGATCCGGTTCTTGTAGCCGCCCCGGAGTCCTCACAGCCTCTCGGGCTGGGCCTGGACCTCACCAGGGAACGGGTCAATAAATCCGTGAAGCTTCGCGCTCGGTTGCTGTGGGCTCTGGTTTGTGTCTCCCTGACGCCTGTGTCACCTGTGTCCCTTTGCCTGCGCCACCCAGGCCCAAGGCCACTCAGACGCCTGGGATCCCTTTTCCCAGTTCTCGGGGACGCTCAGCCTGCTGTCTGGGCTGTCAGTGGGCACGTGGGGTCCTGGTGCACGCGCGCATGTGTGTGTGTGTGTGTGTGTGTGACACGGGAGGAGTCACCACGATGCTGGGGACACTGAGGTGAGCAGGGGACATGTGTCATCTGTAGACTGATGGCAGCCACTTCGGAGTCAAGCCACAAAGCCTGGGACTGAGACTTCACAGACTCCGGGCGGAGGGCGGGGCTCAGGACACCGCCCGTGCCTGCTGAGTGACAGCCCAGGCTTCCAGTCGCAGTGCTGCAACGCGGAAACAGCGAGAGCGCAGACACGGGGTCCCCTCCGGGTGCTCAGGAGCCCAGCCTGGGGCTCGCCGGGCCGCCAAGGCCTTGGCCGGGCTGTGCGGTGGAGGCCGGGCCTGTCCCAGTTCCCAGCTGCCGCCTGGCCCCCGCCCTCACGCTGAGGCGCCACCTCCTTCAGCCAGTCCACCCGGCCTGGCACCGTGCGGCCTCTGGCTCTCCCCAAAGTCAGGATGACCCCGAGAGGAAGACGTGTTAAATCGATTCACCTCGTGGCCACCAGACCCTCAGGGGAGAGCACCTCAGAGCTGCTGCAGGAGGCGGCGAGGAGGGAGGGGACATGTGGTCACAGCCAGGCAAGTGGTCTGAGGGGAATTAATAGCAATGCGTCTTTTACCGTGACCCGACTTAGAATGCAGACGCTGCGGTTTCAGGCACACCTTCTGTTTGGGGGGACGAACATCAGGAAGTGGGCTGGGGTTGACCCCGGCGCTGGGCCCGTGTGGCTGTTCCCCCGTCCGCTCACTGCTGTCCTCTGGGCCTCAGGCTCCTCTTCTATCGGGCGAGGCTTTGGCGAGCACTTCCCAGCACTGCGGCAGAGTCCACAGCCCGGGGGCTCCCATGGGCTCTGTCCCTCGGTGTAGGACCCCAGGGCCGTGGGCGCTTGGCCCCCTTGAGGAGGTGACGTGCAGGAGGCGGGCAGTAGGTGCCCGTGATTCAGGCTGTGCCCGGAACGTCCTGCTCCCACCATCGGTGCCCATTCACACGGTACAGTAAGGGTCCCTACGTTGGCACTTGGGGGGCTTTTTCAAGCTTGCGGCACCCAGCGTTTAGATTCCTGGAGTAGTGACTATGTAGAAACCGCTGCACCTCCATTTTAACCTCTGCCGTGATTTCACCGGATGAGTATGGAACCGCGGTTCTCAGACTGAGACCCAGGACCTCAGGCGCTGTTAGGAGTCAGCGCAGCTCCCAGAGCTTTAGCCCAGGTTCATACTTAGCCCTGCCGGAAATCCAGGCCGAGACAGCCTTCAGATGCCAGTTCCTGCTCGGGTACAGTGATGCTCACAGTGTGCGTGGCCCTAGGTTCCGTCTCCAGCACCCAAGGGTGGAATTCCAAACGAATCCCATGCTGACGGGAATCACGTTTTAGGGGAAAATGCCAGGGCCAGGACTTTGGCTCAGTGGCTTAAGCACCTGCCTGGCAGGTGCGAGGTAAGTTCAGTCCACAGTGCCACAAAAAAAAGAAAAGAAAATGCATTTCCCCAGTGAAAGCTTCCGCGCGAAGGCTGGCCGGGCTTTGCCGTTCGGCGAAGCCTCCCTTGTGTCTGACTTCAAACCCAGATGTGTTTCCTGCATCCGTTTGTGGCGTGTGGAGCTGTGTGGTTGAAGTGTAGGAAGAAGGTCCGTCCTCAGACATGCCGCTGAGGGGAGCCTTTTCTGGTAACTGCATATTCCTCATTGTTTATTGGGTTTTTTTTTTTTTTTTTTGCCTTTTTAAGAAAGTGTCTGGATATGTAGCTCAGACTGGCCTTGAATTCATGGCAGTCCTCCTGTCTCAGCCTCCCAATTCCGACTTGGATAGTCTCTGATACTTCACCAAAACTCAGCAAGTGACAGTTTTGTTTCTTTTTTGGTAGCACTTGGGGCAGAACCCAGGGCCTGACGCCAGGCGAGTCCCCTGACCCTGAGCCCCGTCCCAGCCTCCGACCTGGGGTTGTGTTTTGCAGGTTAACTGCAGAGGGGCTGTGAGGCCCCGCCCACTCCCTCACAGCCAGTGTGCGGCTCTGCGTCTCGTCTGCTGCCCGGGCCCAGGCTGTCACAGCACATGTCTGTCATTTGGGGAGTGAATGCCTCTCTGCTTCTCTGAATCAGTCACATCTTCAAATGCCAATGCGTGTCACAGTTCGCGGAGGGAGGAGATCACACTCATTAATACCAGTGCCAGCCGCGTGGGTGCGGAGGGGCTGCCAAGCTCCAGGTGGTAGGTACACACTTCCTCCCATTCTGACTTCCACTCGGAAGCTCCCGTTTTATCACCGGCAGGAGACACTGTCAGTTGCTTTCCTTGAAGTTCATCCATCTCCCAAGAAATGTCTCCCGGATTCCCACATCCAAGTCCCCCCAGCCTTCCAGTCTCTGTCGTCCATACAAAGGTGACTTCCAGGGTCAGGTCCCATCCACGGCCGTCCTGGGGCCGGAGGGCCTCGCGGTGGGAAGAACTGGAGGAGGTTCTGACACCATGGTTCCAGGTGGCGCCTACAGCCGGGCGTGGTGACTGAAATTTCAGAATTCGAGAGGCTGAGACAGGAGGATCCTCATGGGTTTGAGGCCATCCTGGTCTACATAATTAAAGGCAGTCTCAACTACAATAATAATAATAAGTAATATAAAAATAGACACCCAAGCCCTCCTTTTATTGTAAGTGTCATGCCCACCTCCTGGCCCTCAGGACCCACCTGTGAAATGGGGGTGCCCACACCTGTAGCAAGGTGCCTGTGCCCCGGGAGCTGTTTGGTCTCCGTGCCCGGCTCCGCCCAGTCTGGGGACTCGGAAGAGGCACAGCCCAGAGCACAGCTCGAGTCGGAAGGCAGGCGGGCTGTAGTCCTGCCGAGGTGGAAGCCTGGTGCCGGGTATCGGATGGAGCGTGAGGCCAGTGGCGAGGCCGCAGGTCCAGGTTGCGCTGGGCGGGGACACTGAGGACCACGTCACAGTGCAGGGCCACCGGTGTCCGAGTGTCCCGGTGCCAGAGCTGCGGCTCAATCCATGGTCTTTTTCCTGACTGTCGATGACTGGATCCCTCCGTCAGATCACCGAGCCAAGCTTTGAAGAACAAAGTGTATCGGGGACCTGGCCTAGATCCCCAATTTCCTGAACGAGCGTATGGCGAAGGCTTGGATAAATGAGACAAATGGTATGGTTTTAGGGCTCCAGGAGGGTCAAAGCCCCTACAGAGTTCTTGACTCTGTAGCTGGGATGAGGGCTAAGACAAAGAGCTTCTCTGGACCACCCATATTTATTTCCATTCTGGATAAAGAGGGGGATACTGAGGGAGGTGCTGGAACTGAGCAGGACTTGGGAGTCACTTCAAGGACATCTCCAAGTAGGAAAAAAATGCCAGAAAAGGCGGAACTATCTTATCTCCAAGATGGCCTTTGTGGTGGGACTGAGATGCCTGCAGAGTGAGATGCCTGCAGGGCAGTCTCCAT
Organism: Dasyprocta punctata; assembly: GCA_004363535.1. Taxonomy (NCBI): domain Eukaryota; kingdom Metazoa; phylum Chordata; class Mammalia; order Rodentia; family Dasyproctidae; genus Dasyprocta; species Dasyprocta punctata. Next base: position 11,475 of record RJWM01030320.1, read on the forward strand.
TAACATAACTGATTATGGAGCCAAGATGTCCTCAGCTGCGGCCTTCTTTACCTTGCCCTTTGAGGTATCTCTGACCTCATCGGCCACTACAGGCCTCGGTCAGGACCAGTGATTCATAGAGGTTTGCTTACTATGAATCAGCTCCCATTGCCAGGCAAGGGGCCTAGTCCTTGGGCAGGCTCACAGATAAATAAAAAGCCAATTAGTAAATTTTAAATCCTGCTCAGAGCCGCTTCGTAGTGGTATCCAACAAAAGTTGAGGCGTCGTATTGTTTCACTGGAAAAACAAAGTAATTGTTTCTGAAAAGAAAGCACAGTCTAGGAATTGGACTGGCTGGGGAATGACAGCCTCCCTTCCCAGGCAGGAAGCATTTCCTCGGCTTGTCACCTCCTTGATGAGCCTGTCAACTCCAATCTGACTTGGGCCGGGTGAGGGAGTACCAGGCCTGGATCCATCCATCACTGAGAAGGGGAAGGTGACCTCACTGTGTGGAGTCAGAGACCCAGCACAATTGCTTCCATCTGCTTATCACACCCAGAAATTACTGCTCATCAGAATGCAATTCCCCTGAAACAGGAAACTGGCAGAGCGCCTGCTAGGAAGATTGGAACATCACAAAGAGACCGTGCCCGCGGCCTTGATATTAAACTTGGGAGTGAAGATGGACAGAAGCCCTTATCAGGAAGAAGTGCTGAAATCAAAGAGGCCGAACATCTTGAGATGTTACTGTCCTGTGTAAAGGTTGGTGGGGTGTGGTGGTACGGGCCTGTTATCCCAGCCCTCTGGAGGCTGAGGCAGGAGGATCCCCAGGAGTTCCAGGCCAGCCTGGGCTACATAGTGAGACCCTGCCTCAAAAAACAAAACAGAATAATTCTATATATATGATTCATCGGGAAACTTTAAAGCAGAGGAGTGACCGGGGCACTGGTAGGAAGCGGAATACCTCGCCTCCAACCCGCCTGCCTGCCCCTGCAGCCCTGGCCGGGCCTGGGTGTTTCCTGTCTGAAAACAGCCGGCTCCCTGCTCTTCCAGGCGGGGAACAGGAGACGCGTCCTGGGCCAGGAAGAGCCTGTGCCCCAGAGTCGGAGCCTGGAGCCGGCTTTGGATCTGCACACGCCCCGCGCACTCTGTGAACGCTCACGTGCCAGGGGCCGGGCTGGGGGCTGGGCGGTCAGCAGCTCCTGTCCTAATTCCAGGGTAAACTGAGCCCCCCCCCACTTAGGGATGGAGCCCCCGCCCCAGCCGAGTCTGCGGCTCTCCGCCCCTGCCCGTCACCCCAGCTCTGCAGTCAGCAGACTTCAGTCAGAGCTGCCCCCACTCTGGCGCCTAAGGGCTGTGTTTGGCGACTCCGGCCAAGGGCTCCTCCAGAAGGAGTCGCAGTGACAACAGCGGCACCCTGGGCGGCTCCAGAGCCACCACAGCAGCCAGCAAGGAGCAGATCCAAGGGCGCAGGAAAGGGACAAAGCGTCGGGTGACGAGGACACGCAGGCGCCCCTCTGCCCGGGTGTGTGCCCGCCTCCGGTCTCCCCCAGGGCAGCACGGGCACGGGGGCTGCACTGCAGTGAACAGTAAGGAAAGCGAGGTGCCGTCCACCCGAACGCACCAGGCGGCAGCCTCAGTCCACGGGCCGGGTGTGGCTGCACAGCAGGCCCGCGGTAGCTTCTCTGGGCTGTGAACAAGCAGGAGAGTGGGACAATCACTTGCTCCCCAGCCAGCGGGCTCTGCAGTGCGCCCTTTTCTGTCCCCGGTAGATGATAAATCCTCCCTCCCTCCGTTCCTCCTCTGCTGGAGACTGAGCCAGGGCTGCTCGAGCCCTAAGCTACTGCCCTAGCTTTTTTTCTTTTTTTGGTACCAGGGATCGAAAAATCACAACCTCGCACCTGCCAGGCAGGTGCTTACGCCACTGAGCTAGAGCCCTGGCCCTATTTTTTGAGACTGGGTCTCACTATGCAGTTCAGACTGGCCTTGAACTCACAACAATCCTCCTGCCTCAGCTTCCTGAGTGCTGGGATTAAAAGTGTGTGCCACCATGCTGGGCTTTCTTTTCTTTTCATTTTTATTTTGAGGTGAAGTCTAAATCTCCCAGGCTGGCCTCAAATTTGTGATCCTCCTGCCTCAGCCTCCACAGTAGCTGAGATTCCAGGCGTGGGCCACTACACCCGGCTGTATCCTGTCTTTTTTTTTTTTTTTTGATCCATTTTATTCATAGATAAAAAGAAAGAAAAAAAAGAAGAAAAAACTTACAACAAAATTTTTTTGTTTTACAACAAAATATTAAAGTACATCAATCAGGCTAACAGTGGTACACACACTGCACACTGTCATCCCCAAATCACTCACCCAGAGCACAAGACCGATGCCTTCAGTCGTCCGAACAATACTGGCACAAATTTTTCTCTTCGGTGAACTCAGAGAAATCAGCAGTGTAATGATCTTAACTTTTTTTTTTTTTTTTTTTTGTGGCACTGGGGATTTAACTCACAACCTCATGCCTGCCTGACCAGGTGCGTAAGCCGCTGAGCCAAACTCCCAGCCCTGGGTTTTTGAGGCAGGGTCGCACTATGTAGCTCAGGCCGGCCTTGTGCTCCTGTTGTAGCCCAAGCCGGCCTCGAACTCACAACGCTCCGCCTACCTCAGCCTCCCGAGTGCTGGGATTAAAGGCGTGCGCCGCCACGCCCGGTTCTAAATTCTTAGGTCCCCGCCCCCGGGGATGGAACTCATAGCCTGGCGCCTGCCAGACAGGCACTTAAGCTGTTGAGCCAAACTCCCAGCCCTCCTTAACTATTTTTTGTGTACATATACATGTTTTTTCTTTCAGCTTGTCACACTAATGAAACAATACGATGTTTCCTCGTGTCTTATTTATTTCACTCATGAGGATGTCCTCAGGGTGCACCCATTCCCCTATAAGACTGACCACTTTATCGTTCTTTAGTATCCTAAGGCCTTAGCGCTGCTGATGTTAGAATGATCTTCCGAAGCCTTCATTTTACTGATTTCCTCCTACAGCTGACATGTGGGCGGCCCTGGGGAACCCCGTGTAGAGAGGCGGCCGACCGCCGAGTCCTTCCCGGGTGTCAGTGATGCAGTTACAGCACTCGGCCCCGGCGTGTCTCTCTCTTGTCAGCCGCAGAGGGCATCTGGTGCCCGGTCGTGGGGCGGATTCTAACACGAGTGCGCCCGGGAGGAATGCGCACATCGGCCCGCACGCGCGCTTTGCAGACGCTGGTGCTGCACAGAGATCCAAGCATTCACTTTCTCGGCACCGTGTATTCTGACCGGTTTGGAAGTTGGTTCTGTTTGCACTACATAATCATCAGTTGGTTTTTGTTGTTGTTGTTCTTTGTTTTGTTTTTGGTTTTACTGGCAGATAAAGAGGCAGAGCTCAAACCAGCTGTGTCAGCCTGACCAAGTATCTGAAGATTAGGAGGTGGGCTTCCTAAGTTGGGCGTGGTAACACATGCACTTGGGAGGCTGAGGCAGGAGGATTGCAGGGCACTCTGGGTCAGCCTGGGCTACACAGTGAGTTCCATGGTAGACTGAACTGCACAGCAAGATCCAGACTAAACAAAACAGCAAAGAAGCTCAGGCATCTACAGGAGGGAAAACGCGTGTCTGCACACACCCAGGGACGTGCAATGTGTGCACGCGGGTGCATGGAGTGTGTAACTGCATGCGTGACTCCCTTGCCATGCGAAGCAGGTTTGGTTTGTTCCTGGGTGAAACTGAAGGCCAGGACTGGCCTGTAGCACAGAAAAGGCCGAAGTGGACACCGACGTGGCCGTGTGGACGACAGCATGCTGGGTGTACAGCCGGCTTCCCACTCACACTCAGCCCCGCGGGGACCCAGCCCCATCTCTGGCTGCCCTGGGCCCCCTGCCCGAGGTAGGCACTGCTAGGATTTGTGCAAAGATGGGCACCAGGTGGTTCCCACTGCCCTGAGTGACAGGTGACACCACACACACCCTGGGCCGTGTCATCACACAGTTTGAGCTTCGTCAGGAGCCGCAGAGTGGAAGACCTGGCTCAGGACAGCTCTGATTCCCACTGTGCAGACCCGAGGTTTCGGTGGTGCCGTCCTTTGAAGCACCCTGCAACCTGCAGAAATGAACAACCAGGGGCTGGGGATTTAGCTCAGTGGTGTAAGCACCTGCCTGGCAAGCCTGAGGTCATGAGTTCGATCCCCGGTACCAAAAAAAAAAAAAAAAGAACAATAAATGAAATTCACGTTCACCCTTTCTGCTCCCAAATCCACCAATGCCTGTTTTTGTTTTTTGTTTTTTTCTTTTTGGTACTGGGGATTGAACTGGGTTTTTTTGTTTGTTTGTTTGGTACCAGGGATTGAACTCACAACCTCACACTTGCCAGACAGGCACTTATGCCACTGAGCTAAATCCCCAGCCCCTGATCGTTTTATTTTTGAGGCAGGGTCTCACTGTAGTTCAGACTGAACTTAAACTCACTATGTAGCCCAGGCAGGCCTCAAACTTACAGCAATCCTCCTGCCTCAGCCTCCCAAGAGTGTTGGAATTACAGGCATGTGCCACCACACCTGGCCTTTTTTTTTTTCCTAATGGCCTGTGAGTGAAGAATGTGTTTATGTTTTTAAGATTGGCGTGTGCGCGCACACACACACACACACACACACACAAAATTACTAGGGCCAGGTGTGGTGGTGCATGCTTGTAATTCCAGCCCTCTGGGAGACTGAGGCAGGATGATCACAGTTTGAGCCCAGTCCAGGCAATTTAAATGATTTATAGAGAGCTTCAGTTTCAAAATGAAAAATAAAAACCAGGTTGGGGATGTAGCTCAGTGAAGAGGTCCTGGGTTCAACCCCAAGTACTGTGAAACAAAACAAGGCATCCTAAAAACAAAACAAAAATATGCAAATCATATAGAATTCACATTTCTGTGTTCATCAATAAAGTTTTATTGGCACACAGCCATGAGCAAGCTGAGCTGTGACACCCTGACCCCTTGGAGGCCCAGACTGCAGACCACTGGGTCTTACCGACCCCAGAGACGGCCCCATGATGTGCTCTGGTGGCTGAATCTCTGACTCGGGCAGCATGGAGCAATCCCACACCCCGAAGAGCCCCCCACTTCAGCTCTGCCCCCAAACCTCATCACCACCTCCTTCACCCAAAACACTGCCCTCAGGGTAGCTGGGAAGGGCATACGCAAAGCCTGGTATTGTGCATGTAGATGATACATTTGTGGCAAATGGGTGGTGGAAGAAATTTAGACTAAAGTGTGAACATCTAATAGGCCTGCTCTTTGTCTCTCCACCCACATGAAGGCATTCTTTGCTTTTCAGGTTGTCGGTGGTGGTGCTGAGGCATGAAGAGCGATTTTCCAAGCAGCTTGCTTCTCTTTGCTTTTCTCCCAGCCAGAGGAAGTCCAATTTGAAGGGGGTGACTAACCTTTTATGGGGCTTTAGCAGTCCTTCCTCATGGAATGAGTGACTTGGCTGCCACATTATTTATTCATTCCTCTTCCATGAAATATTTGTAGGCACAGAGTGCCTCTCCTGTTTCATCTGCCTACTGTGCAGAAAGAAAACCCAGGGGGCTTCGCGGATAAATGAAAACACAGCGTCCCCTCCCGGAAGTCGGCCAGGGTCTCCCAGTGATTGGAGCTGGAGGCCGTGGGTGTGAGATTCCCACGCCGATCGCGCACGCTGGGGAACGCTGTCCCCACCGCCGACTTTAAATTCCAGGCGCGCCTGGTCAGCTTCTCACGCTCTTAGCATTTACAGCGAGAATCACAAGTGACTCTCCTGCCAGCTCACTAAATTAGCAAACTGATTAAATAACACCGTGCAAAATGCCAGTTTAGATATTACGATCACAGAGGCCCTCGCCCATGCTACCCCGAAGCGCTGTAAGACTGCATGGGAAGCGAAGCCTGGGGGAAATAAAGCATTTTCTCCACCAGTGAGTCAACTCAGGGTTCCCCTCCCTCCTCCACTCGCTTCTGACTCTCCTGAAATTGCGGGGAGGTTTGAAAACGAGCCGTGCAGCCTTGGAGTTCCCTGGCGGGAGGTCGTTTTCCTCTCCCAGAGAGAGAAGGATGCTGATGATAGAACATCATTTTTGTTCTAGGAAAGGGAAGTGAGACCAAGCTTGCAGCTTTTAAAAACTCCATAAGCACTTGCAGGGGTGCCAGGATTATGCGGGGCACCCCGGGGGGAGGAGCCCCAGCCGGCGTGCGGGAGGCCCTGGGTTTCTTCCTCTGTGCTGGGCGAGGAGGATGAGGATGGCGAGGTGGCCTCCCTCCTGGGACGGTCACCCCTGCCTTTCTTGGGGTCTCACTGTCACTCGCAGGAATGGCGTGACACCCGAGTGTTGCCGTCTACACCCGAGACGCCCGTCGGGATGGGGACTGGGCCCTCGTGTGTCACCGGGGGTCTGCAGGCGAGACCCTCCGCAGTGAGCCCAGGGCAGCCCTGATTTTCCCGGGGGCTCACTCAGCACCAGGCAGAGGCTGCCTGGACGGGAGTGACCTAAGCAACCCGTGCCGGTGCTGTTCTGAGTCTGGCCGGCGGCCTCCCTGCACCACGGTGCTTTGGAGAGATGTGCACGGTGCCCCTTGGCCAGCTGTTCCGGCCAGCAGGTAACCGCAGGGGCCGGGGCAGACCTCCCAGCGCCCTGGCCACGGTGGCCCACAGCGACAGCGCCCGTGTGTACAAGCTCACCGGACCTGGACCGCATGGTGAGGCCACGCACGGGGTGCAGGTGCCTGTGGCAGGAGCTGGCGCCACGTTCGCTCCTGTCCTCCGAGGAGTCTCTGAGGAAAGGCCTCTCCGGAGGCCACGGCTCCAGCACACTGAGCGGTTTTCTTCAGCAGGGGCAGCTGCCTGCAGCCCCATTTCCGTAATTATTCCCCCAACGTCAGATGCTCGCAGGACGGGCGGGCGCGGGGCGCAGAGGGCTCCCTGAGAAGCGGGGTGAGGATCGGCTGGGTGGGGACAGGAGCCTGGCTGCTCCCTCTGCACCTCGCCCACCTCTGCTTATGAAAATCCCAGGTTTTCCAGCCTGTAGGGTAAGATGCGGATTTGCTGCTCGGTACAGTAATTTGGAAAGTTAGGTCAGTAGGGTTTCCCAGAGAGAAGGCCAATTCCACCAGTTCCCAGGAGTGAGACGGGAAGGAGGCCAAGCTTTTGCCTCTGTCCATCCCTCCTCACACCCCGAAGAAAACACCGATTCGTTCACAGCCATCAGCCGGCTTTTGGTGGCCACGGGTGACACAGATGAGAGGAGAAGCCGCCACGACCGACAGGAGCGGCTCAGGCGTCTCCCCAGCGGCAGCGACGGGATCAAGGAACCGTCCTGTTTTCCAGCCAGCAAGGTGCAGAGCAGAGAGAAAGGGGGAAGGCGGCGCGTTCAGCCAGAGGGTGCCAGGGGGCCGCCCGCCCCAGGGGCCGGGATCATCGCCAACCTGGCCGAGAAGCGGCTGCTGCACCAGAGACTTTTAGTAGTAAGTTCTGGGCTTGCGCTGAACATGCAGTTCCATGTGATACCACTTAGTTCCACAAAGCCGCAGCAAAGCCACCCTCCAGGGGAGCCCAGGCCGACTCCTGGGGGCCAGGGACGGCTGCTGGCAGGGGCCGGGAGGTGCCAGGCTCCAGGGGACGCTTAGAGAACTTCCTTCACACTGCAGTGGCGTTTTTTATTTTATTTACTTATTCATTTGTGTACTTATTTTTGGTACGGAGGATCAAACTCACAATCTTGCGCATGCCCTGCGGGCACTTGTGCCCGCTGAGCTACATCCCCAGCCCCCGCACTGGCATTTGAAAAACGTATTTACTTTTGGCTTTTCGAGACAAGGTCTCATCACGCAGCCCAAACTGCCCTTGAATTTGCGGTGATACCCCTGCCTCAGCCTCCCCAGGGCTGGGATTACAGCAGTGCCCTGGCACGCCTGGCTGTAGTCGCATTTTATTTTATTTTATTTTATTTTTATTTTTCAGTACCAGGGATTGAACTCACAACCTCGTGCCTGTCAGGCAGGTGCTTACACCACTGAGCTAAATCCCCAGCCCTGTTTTTTGAGACAGGGTCTCACTATGCAGTTCAGGCTGGACTTGAACTCACTTTGTAGCCCAGGCTGGTCTCGAACTCACGATGATCCTCCTGCCTCAGCCTCTGGAGTACTGGGATTAAAGGCATGCGCCACCGTGCCCAGCTTGTAATTGCATTTTAGAAAGTGGCATTCAGCTTGTCTCTGCCGTATTCACTTTAGCCATCACCAAATAAAAATGGAGAATTCTGTGTGTCCCCTGGGAGGGGTCCCGGCGGGCTGTTCACACCATCGCTCCGCAGCCTTCGGGGACGTGACGGCGTTTGCCATCGACCCCTCTCCCACCTCTCCTGGTCAGGGTCCTCCGCCTGGGGCCCGGGGTGAGCAGGGCACTGGGGCTGGGGGCTCAGCATCCTGGGTTCGAGGCTCTAGAGGCGGGGTCCGCGCAGTGCACCAGGTCCTCCAAGGCCAGAGTCTCCCCACGCTGGATGACAGTTTCTTTCCTGGATTTAATTAATTTGCAAATTTACTTATTTACGTATCGGGTTATTTAATTAATTATTTATTTTTGAGACAGGGTCTTGCTATGCAATTCAGGTTGGCCTCAAACTCTTTGGCGATCCTCCTGCCTCAGCCTCCTGAGTGCTGGGATTATAGGTGCGCACCTCTACATTCGGCTAGAAAGCAGAGATTTATACACAGCTACCCACACGGACAAAGCCACAGGAAGACAGAGCAACTGAGGCAAAACTGCTATAAGCCAGGGGTTGCCAAAGACGGTCAGCAAATCCCCGGAACCTCTGAACAGGGCCCAAGCAGGCTGTCGCTCAGGGGCTTCAGAAAGGAGCTGCTCGGTTGGGCCCTAGCTTTGCATTTCTGTCCTGATTCCCATGGAGGAATTGACTCCAGCCCATCTGGGCTGCCCAGGACCTGGGGCCAGCAAGGCGTCCCCCCACCCATGATCTCAGTTACCCGTGTCAGCCCAGAATTCCAGGAGTAAACAAAACAAGTCACCAGCTGGGACAAGGGGAAAACAAACAAACAAACAAACAAGGAAACATAGAAACAAAGCTTTTGTAAATAAGGAGGGGAAGCCGGGTGTGGTGGCGCATGCCTGTAATCCCAGCACTCAGGAGGCTGTGGCAGGAGGATCATTGTGAGTTCGAGACCAGCCTGGGCTACAAAGTGAGTCAAATCCTGCTGGAACTATGTAGAGAGACCCTGCCTCAAAACAACAACAACAAAACAAATGAAGAATAAGAAGAAAAAAAGAAGCAAGGTATATCACGTACAGGTACAAATTGCCCTAAGACGAGTGCTATCATGTATATCTAAAATGTGCCCATAAAATTAAAAAACAAACAAAAAAAGAGATCGCAGGCTGTTGGGAGTCCTGCTCTGTCCTGCCCAGGCTGTGGGTCACCCCTTTGTCCAGAGAGGGCCCGTCCAGTCTGAGTGACCATCATAGGACTGCATGCTTGTGTCCAAGGGACGCTGACGGTACCTCATCACGGTCCCGAAGCATGAGGAACCCGGCCGGACAGACCACACTGGGCTCCGTGTCGCCCGGCTCCAGGGACCCGGGGAGATGGGGAGCGCGTACCCCCTGACTGCGTTCACTCCCTCTTCCTTTACTAAAACGGGCAAGGCCGTTTCCTCCTGCCTGGCTCACATGCCTTGCTTTACAGATCTCCTCTGCCCCTCGTTTCTCCCCCACACGCTGACTGCCGCCCACCCCCGTCACTGGGGTGCGTACTGCGCTGAATCTGAGGGGCTCACTGTGGGGTGCAAGCCCCCGTGGGGTGCACACCCTGACCGTTGAGGTAGGCGGAGCGGCTTCTGCCCAGCCTGTGCCCTCTGATACCGCTATCTCGGGCTGAGCCACACCCTCACCCCGTTGACCCCCTCACTGGCCGGGTTTGGTCTCAGCGCGCCTGCTTTCCTCACCGTCTTCCAGCCCTGGGCCTCCAGAGCCCCCCACTTGCTCCTAGGCGTGGCCTCCTGGGCCTTCTTCAAACCCACCGCCCACAGTGGGCCACGACAACCTCAGGGAACGGTGTGGCCGCAGCCAGGACCCCATTCTGTCCCCACCCCCTGATCCCCAGTGCTCCCAGGCCACCTTCCCTCCTAGCTGGGTGCCCCACAGCTTGGGGGCCTGCTTTCGGGCACCCCCGATTTTACCTCCAGCGGCGTCTCCAAAGGCACTCCTCGAGGTCCCCTGGAGGGCGGGCGGAGGTCGCCCAGGCCACCCCACGTCCTTCACCCCAAAGTCGAGGCCCCGTCCAGGTCCTGATGGTCGCTCGCAGCCGCGGCGACACGTGTGTGGCCGCACAAAGGGGGCCCTGGGCCGGCGCAGGCTGGGTTGGGGGCGCGGCCCGGCCTCCCGGACTTCTCGGGGAGGGCGGGGACGGCGCAGACCTCGGCGCGGGCGGGGAAGGCGGCGCCGCCCTCAGGGCCCCTCCCCGGCCGGCGGGCGGCGGTGGCGACTGCGACCCGGCCACTCCGCCGCCCATGTCCTCCGCGCCGCCGCGCTCGCCCACCCCGCGGGCCGCCAGGATGAAGAAGGACGAGTCCTTCCTGGGCAAGCTGGGCGGCACGCTGGCGAGGAAGAAGAAGGCCCGGGAGGGTGAGTGCGCCCGGCGCCGGCCGCGACCTCGGGCCTGGGGGTCTGGGGACCTCGGGACATGGGGCCGCCCCTGCTGGGCCCGGGGACTCACGACCCGGCCCGGGCCCTGCCCCGCACGCCGCCTTCCCCGAGGCAGCGTGGTCCCCGCGCGCACCCCGCGTCGGCCCCGCAGCCTGGGTTCGATGCGCCGGAGCAGGCGGCGGGCGGATTGGGGCGCAGCCCCTGCGGGCCGGGTCTGCGGAGGCCCCCGAGTTCCTTCCCTGCGCCCAGGGAGGGAATCCTCTTACGTGGCAAACTTTCCCGGAGTTGCGAGGAGCAGAACTTCTGGCGCCCGCGCGCACTCCGCACTCCACTCCGGGCGCCAGGCCGGCCTCGGGGCCCCGGCCTCCCCATTGTGTCCACCCGCCCGGGCGCCTCCCTGGGCGCTGCCTGGCGGCGGCTGCCGCTGGGAAAGACGGGAGGGGCTGCAGAAGGGGAACCCCGGGGCCGCCCTCTGGCCTGCCCGTGGGACGCCTCCCAGCTGGGGCTGAGCGGGCGTGGCCCTCAGCCACCTGGGCCTGCCTGGTGCCCCCCGGAACTCGCGCTCCCCTTACCTCCCCCAGGGGATGCGGTGTTCCTAGGGTGTGTGCGCCCCTGGGCCCGCGGGGGTGTGTCCCTGTCCGACTGCTCTGTTCAGGGAAGGCTTTTTGCATTTTATGGTGGCCCCTGGGGATACAGCTTAGTGGCTGAAGCGCCTGCCTGGCTAAGCACAAGGTCCTGAGTTCGATTCCTGATACAAAAAAAAAGTTACTTAATGGTGGCCTCCGAGCCCGTGACCGGGGAGGCCCAAGAGGTCCGGGCACATGTGTGAGGCCAGGACGGCCCTGGCGCTGGAGGCCATGCTCCGGGACACAGGAGAAACAGGGAGGCCGGGCCGGCAGTGTCCGAGCGCACGGCACCCACTGCACTTTACCCCAGGGGACGCCCGGGGCCTCCTGTCCCCGCATTTCCAGCCCCCGTGGAAGTGGACGTGCGGGTCCCCGGGGCAGGGCCTGGCTGCCCTCGCCCGGCTCCTCCAGTGTCTCCCGGTGGAACAGCCGAGCCTGTGCTGGCTCTTGTGTTGGTCTCTGTGTGAGTCTCCTAAGTGAGGGGTGGGTGACTGTCCCCCGCTGCCATCCCCACTCCCTGATGACATCGCCTCTTCCAAGCTGACACCCTCCTCGACAGAAACCCTTTTGGTTCCTCTTTGGGCCCGAGGACAATTGCAGATTTAAATGACGTCCCCTCCCAACTTGTTCCACAGTCCGTTTCCTTTTGTTTTTGCTTGTTGTATTGCCCAGCCTGACCTCCAGCTCCTAGGCCCACGGGATCCTCCTGCTTCCGCCTCCTGCTGGATGTCTGCTGTGGTCCTCGGGGCAAGAGTCACTGTGTGTGTACCGGG
>RJWM01030321.1:0-23539 GCA_004363535.1 Dasyprocta punctata
TGGGTGGCCAGGGAGAATGCCTGGCATTTTTCTGTTCTGTTTTCCTAACAATGTTGTTGAGCTATGATTCTTACACCATATAATTCACCCATTTAAAGTGCACAATTCAATGGTAATTGATATTCAGTTTTTCAACATCACCACAATCTATTTTAGAGCATTTCCATCACCCCTGGAAAAGAAACCATGGATCTTAGCACACTGCTGTGGTTTGTATTGCGATGTCCACCCAAAGCCTCATGCACTCATAGACAGGGCTTTGGGAAGAAGGCGTTTGGCTCATGTGTGGTACCCAGCAGTGGATTGGTTCATAGCTAAATGTGATTTGGGCGGTGAAGCCTGGTTGGAGAGGGTGGGTCCATGAGGGTGTGGCGTGGGAGGGTCAGTCACCCTCCAGCCTCCCTTAATCTCTCTGCTTCCCACTGGTATGCCATGAGCTGTTTATTCTCTGCCATGCAAACTTGGCTTGGAGCCAACTGACATGAACTGGAACCTCTGCAAACTGTGAGCCAAAATAAACCTTTCCTCCTCAGAGTAGTGAGTGTTGTGTATTGTGGCTCAGCAACTAGAAAGTATGACACAGGCATTGCCCATTTGCCTCTGTCTTAGTTACCTTTCTCTTGTTGCTGGGACAAAATATATGGCACCCAAAATAAAGGAAGGAAAGGTTCATTTGGTTCACAGTTTGTGGAGGTTTCAGTCCATAATCAGCTGGCTCCAAAGCAGGCTGGCATGGCAGAGGGGCAACAGTTCAAGGCAGCAGAAGACAGAAAAAGCATCCAGAGCAAAAAGTGGGGGTGAGAACAAGCCTCCTTTCCTCCACATATTGTAAGCAGGCTACCACCCCCTAGGGTGGGTGTAGCACTTACAAAATCTCTGTGCCCTCCTCCTGGGCAGGATGAGGATGTTTACAAAGTGAGGACCCTGGCCCCTGCTGAGTCACTCATTTAGACTTCTAAATTTTTCAAGTTGACAGTGTATCAACCACTGCAGCCTCCAGCCCTCAGCCTCTCTTCATAAAAAATTCTTCCACAAAAATTTGACTTAATTCATTTTTGAATGACAGGAAGTAACCCAGAGCTGTTCGTGACATCCTTATACTACAAAATCGTTCATCATTTATCCTTTATTTACTCTAGGGATCACCTTCATGACTGTCCCTGGCCCACTTCTAATAGGCCTCAGGTGGGGCACAGGTGCCTCACAAAGGTCCTCCACTAAATACCTTCCAGCAGAAGACGGAGGCTGCTGGTCTCGTCACTTCTCCCTGATTCTTCGTGGTGGAATTCCAGCTTCCTGGTTGGGTGTGGTGGTGCACGTCTGTAATTCCAACACTCTGGGACATTGGGGCAGGAGGACTGCAAGCTCAAGCTCCAGCCTGGGCAATTTATCAACTTATCAAGACTCTTTCTCAAAATAAAAATACTAAAGGACTCAGTGTGGAGATCCTGGGCTTAATCCCTAGTACCAAAAAAGAAAAAAACCAGCTCTAGGTCAGCAGTGGCCCATGGACTGGGTGTAGTCCCGTGGCCCTGGAGCACCAAGTATACAACAGTTCCATGTATAAAGCGAAGTAGATTCAGCAGCAGGGTTCACTTCCTCCCAGCATCCCTGCCCTCCACGCCCCCACATCACTGGTACGCACACTGACCCGCCCTCCTCCTTTGACATCCTGCTGCCATGACTGCAGACCACCTTCTGCTGAGCACTTAATCTCCCAGGGTCGTGGGCATAGGGACCACTGATTGGCACTCCCACTGAAAGCCCCTCACTGGCAGGAGGGTAGCATTTCAAAATCAGACTTCTAGCACCTTTGCAGCACTGTGGGCACCTCCGTGAACAAAGATGTCACTACAGGTTTTAAATAGGAAGTGAATTGACACCCCAAAGTGCAGGAAGGACTTCAGTAGAGTGGTTGCCACCTCAAATGGTTGTTATTATTATAGGAATGAACTAATATAAACAGGGGTCAAAGAGAGATTCAGGGACTGGGGGTATAGCTCAGTGGCACAAGCACCTGCCTGGCAAGTACAAGGTCTTGAGTTCTATTCTCAGTACCAAACAAAAAACAATAAAAACATAATCCTCAAAGAGAGATTCAGAGTAAGAGTAGCAATTTATCATCTAATCATTACAGAATTAAAGAAAAAAATCAGACTATGAAGAGTAATAAAAATGATAACAATGACAATACCTAGTGTTTATCAGGTACTTAATGCATCTCAGGCACAATTCTAACTGTATTCATTAATTATAAATTCTTCTCAAGTATAACCATCATTCCTGTATAACAATAGTTCCTGTTAGGACATCTCATGTTTGTGCATGTGTGTGTATGTGCATGTGTGTGCTTATGTGGAAGTAGCTAGAAGGGTCTTTGGCAATGATTATGTCTGCATAATCTTTACATGAGCTGGTACTCAAAGTGCCTGAATCAACATAAACTAAAAAATAATTTCAGAGTCACAAATGAAATTGAAGGCCAGGTGTGGTGGCAAAAAAGTTCTGTAATCTCAGTACTCTAAGAGGCTAAAGCAAGAGGGTTGCAAGTTTAAACCCAGCCTGGGCAGCTTTGTGACTTAGCAAGACACCGTCTCAAAATAAAAAATAATAAACGGGCTCCATGTGAAGTCCTTGGGCTTAAACCCTAGTACCCAAAGATGCTGGGCAGAGGAAAAAGCTGAGAAGAAAGACAATTGTAAAGATTTCTCTGAGTGCCCAACAATTATTTAATTTAAATTAGTTGGAGATGAGTAGAGATGCTGATTCATTTTCCTGACCTAGTACAAGTGGATCTGTGCACACGTGTGTGTCTCCTGTGTGTGCCTGTGGCCACGCTTCTGTTACTCAGCAGCCGAGGGGTTTTGGCAGCGTTTGGAGTGACAAAGAGAGGACTTGTGTCCAACCAAAGTGGTTCCTAGCCATGGAGGCAGAAAGATTTGTAGCAGGTCAGAAATTTTAATGACTCCATGGAGCAGCACTTTGCCCCTTGTTCTGGGCTGCGTTTTGCCTGTGTCTCACAGAGCAGTATCTCCGCTCTGTGCTGCCCTTTGCCATCTGCACCGTGTGGCTTCCCCGGCCCATGGGGAAGGGAGAGGCTGTGGCTTGGGATGTACTCTGCGCGCCGCTGTGCCACCCCTGCCTGCTGCCTGCATGTTCGTTCCATGCAGGTTTTGTTGCAGAGGTTTTTCCCAAGTATGGGATGTGAGACTCAAAGACAGCATTCAGAAGGCTGAAGCATGAGGATCACATGAGCTCAGGATTGTGACACCAGCCTGCGTCACATACAGAGAGACCTTACCTCCACCCAAAACCAAAACCAAAACCAAAAGAGTATCAATGTTTTCTCCTAAAAAGGCAATGCCATTTTAAAAAGGGGAGTTTATGGTTTAAAATGACCCCTGGGGCTTTGTAGCTGACTTGCTTTTAAGAGAGGAGGCCTAGTGAGGGGAGGCTGGTCACTGGGGTGCGGCCCAGAAGGGCTTCTCTCCTTCCCAGTGGCCCCCAAAGACTCATGCATTGAGGGCTGGATCCTCAGTGCTGCAAAGCTCAGAGCTGGCACCCGGAGAGGTGATTGGATCCTGACGCACTGACCACACACTTGGATTAACGCTTTGCTGCTTTCATAGCCGATGGGCATCGGGAGGTGGGGTCAGAGGATTGGAAGTAGCTCACTGGGCATATTCCGTCTCCTTTTCCATCCTTTCTTTCTGGATTTTCCTGTCTTTGCTTCCTGACTGCCATGAATTGAGGGGCTTTCCTCCACCAACCGCTTCTACCAAGGTGCTTCTGCCTTGGAACCAGCCAGTCGTGGACTGAACTCTTTGGAACTGTGAGCCAAATAAACCGTTTCTCCTTTAAGTTGTGTAAGTCAGTAATTTTATCCCAGCAACAGAAAACCTGACTCATATGGGGAGGGTTCTTTAGGGATCCTCACTGTGTCCAGTATCAGTTTCCTAACCTTTATTTTTGGTATCCTAGCCTGTGAAGAGAATAGGACATGTGAAAACGTCCAGATCTTTTGTCTGCCAGGGCACAGTGGAAGGTGTGGGGATTGAGAACGCTGTGCCCTCGTCTCCTCTTTGTCTCCCTCTTAAGTGGGCCTCCAGGTTCCATCACCCAGGATCTTCCTGAGCTGCATGGAACAGAAAGTTCTCTGCATAGCCCCTCCTCCTCTGAAATGGCGCTCATTTTTTGTCTCCTCTGGCCTATCCACTCCAACTGTTAGGATTCTACCTTGACTGCTTGCTCCCAGATGCCCTCCGTAACCACCCCAGGTTCGGGTAACCTCAGCTGTGGACTGATCCTGTGACCTCTTGGGCAGAGCTCAGGAGATGCCACGTGGGAATCCAGTTCTTTGCTACAGTGAGACCCGATGAGGGATCCGCACATCAGGAGTCTGCAGACGTGGCTCATCCTGTTTGTGTGCCCTGGACGCTGCACAGGCTGACCATGCCGACTGGTAGGCAGACAGGGAGAGGGGTAAGAGTGCCAGTTAGCGAGATGGTGGCCTGCTCCAGGGTAGAAATGTTGGTCAGGCCCTCTGGCCTGTGAATTCCCTTCCTATAGGATGTTCTTCTCTTGGGTTCATACAGCAAGTGCAGACTGTCTGCTGGTCAGCTTCCTGTGCACCCCCCGGGAAGAGGACAGTGAAGAGGGGTTTCCTCTGGTGAGTGAGTCCATTCTGCTGCTAGGATATGAGAGGTCTCCCCGCACCAGGGAGTTGTGTCTGTTCTGTTTGCTAGAGAGGTGTTTGGCATGTGCTGTACAATGCACAAATGCAAGGATGTTATGCAATTCTGGTGAATATGTCAGCAAGCTCAAGGTTTGCCTGGTCTAACACTGACATTAATCAAACTGTGTCTATAATATAATTGAATAATCTTTATCCGAATCCACAAAATGAAACAAGTGAGCTTTCCTTATATGGAATGGAAGAGCCTGTGCAGCCATACCAGAAAGACAGAATAGGTGGAGACCAGCCTGTCCTGCTTCCGGGATCCTACTTTCTGGGCCTGTGGTTCATTAGTCTTCATGCTTTGAGTCCATCTTTTTGGGTGAATGTTTTCCATTTTAGTTTATTAATGGCTATATAAAAAAGAATACTTTTAGTCAGGGAGTAGCAAATACCTATAATTCCAACTCTCTAGGTGACTGAGGCAGGAAAATACCAAATTTGAGCTCAGTCTGGGCAATTTATCCATTTAGTGAGACTCTGTCTCAAAATAAAAAAATAAAAATAAAAAAGGGCTGGGACTACAGGGCTTTATAGTTGACTTGCTCTGAAGAGGTGAGGCCCAGTCGAGAGAAACTGGTCACTGGGGGTGTGACCTGGAAGGGTTTCACTCCCTGCCTGACTCCTCCCTTTGCTCTCTCTAATTCCTGTCTATCATGCCATAAACAGCTCTCCTCTACCATGTCCCTGAGCCATACCATCTTGCCTTGGAGACAGTCAACTATGCACTGAAACCTCTACAAATTGTAAGCCAAAATAAACCTCTCCTCCTTGAAGATGTGGATATCAGCAATTGTGTCTCACCAGTGAGGAAAGATATGTTTTGGTACTGGAACAGTGTGGTCACTGCTGAGCTCATACTGATCATGTAGTTACCTTTAGAACTGGTTTGTGAGAGGAGTTTTGAAAGGCTTCAATATTGCCAACTGAAGAAACCCTGGACTGCTGCCTGCCTGAAGTCGATCTACTGTGGACTAAAACCTTTGTAAACTGTGAACCAAAATAAACCTTTCCTCCCTTAGCTTGTAGGTCATATATTGTGCCTCAGCAATGAGGAAATTCTAGGCATAGCTCAGAAGATCACAATGCTCATGGAAACATAGATGGTAAAGACCATGCTTAGGAAGTTCCTGTTGGAAACAAGGACTGCATTGGCAGTTGGACTCCAGGGCTATATGTGTTATCCTCTGGCAGAAAATTCATCTGCATTTTGCTCATGTCCTGATAGTTTGTGGGAGGTTGAGATGAAGGCCGTCAGACTAATTAATCAGGTGGAGAAAATGTAAAGGCAACCCAGGCTTCAGGCTGCAGTATGGATACTGTCGAGGGCTTTTAGACAGGTTTATACTGAAAAGAGCAAAAATTCCATTTAAAAGGTTTTCAGTTTTTCCAGAAAGAAAGTACCTGCAAAGATGGAGCAGAGGAGAGCTTAATTACTGAAAAGATTAGCATTAAATAGAACCCAAGTACTTTGCACCGAGACAATAGAAACAATAGCTTGAGGTCATATGGGGAAATAGCAAGACACATCCTATAACCTCACAAAAGTGATAGACATTATAGACATTGTTTTGAGGAGAAAGCCCCAGGGTACTCTGCTGGAGAAGGGCCACCTAGGGAATTTGTTCCCCAGGATTCTGCTTGCACTGCTCAGTCATCCAGGCACTTAAAAGGCTCCACAGGGGTTATTCAAGGGCCCCTGGCTACTGCTAGAGCTGGCAGCAGTCTCTGACATTGTCCATGTGCTGCAGGTTTTACTAGAATTCAGAATGTAAGAGTTATGGGACCAGGGAGGTTTACACCCAGATTTCAGAAGGGAGGTCACACAGTGTGCCCCTGAGAAGGCAGTGGGTGAAGTTGTGAGAATGAAGTTGAAAGTGCAATGGTGACCCCAGAAATTAAAGAAACCGAGAATGTGGACCATCTGAGGGAAGTCACAGCGAGCCTGAGACAGAAGCAGCAAGGGCTACAGCCATCAGAGATGCCGTGGGGTTGGAGCCACGCAAGCTTCTTAGGTTTTACCTTTCCTCATGTGCAGGACATGAATCTATAGGACTTAGTGTTTGGCCCGCTAGATTCCAATCTTGCTTTGGTCCCATTGGTTTCTATCCTCCTGCTCTTCCTTTTTGGAATGGGAACGTTTACCCCATACCCTTGTGTGTTGGCAGCATGTAACTTCCATTTTGATTTTGTCAGGGGCTTATAGCTGAGAGTTTGCCTTAAGTCTCAAAGGAAACTTTGGACTTGAACTTCTCAGCAGTGTTGAAACTGTTAGGTCTTTGGCAACTCGTAGAGATGGATTGAATGGGTTTTGTTTTTTTGTTTGTTTGTTTGTTTTTGCTTTTGTTTTTGTTTTTGTTTTTGGTACCGGGGATTGAACTCATGACTTTGTGCTTGCTAGGCAGGAACTTGTGCCACTGAGCTAAATCCCCAGCCCCTACATTTTGTACTAAAGGATGTGTGCGTGAGTCTTTTGGGGAACCAGAGAAGAATGTTCTAGTTTATATCTAGATATTTCCTTAAAGCCTCATGCACTCAAAAATAAGGCTTTTGAAAGGTGGTTGGATTATGGGGATACCTGAGTTCCTGTTAGGCAATGGGGCCTGGTCTGGAGAGGCTGATCACTTGGGTGGAACCTGGAAGGGTTTCTCTCCCTCCCTGACTCCTCCCTTTGTTCTGTCTGCTTCCTGTCTGCCGTGCCCTGAGCAACTCTCCCCAGTCATCCCCCCATGCCACACCTGCCTGCCTGAAGTCGATCTACTATGGACTAAAACCTTTGTAAACTGTGAACCAAAATAAACCTTTCCTCCCTTAGCTTGTAGGTCATATATTGTGTCTCAGCAATGAGAAAGTAACTGTGACAATGACTATTGCCTACATGATAATAACACTTCTAGCCAAGGGTGGTAGCGCACATTTATAATCTCTACTCTCTGGGAGACTGAGGTAGAAGGTAACATGTTGGAGCCTAGCCTGGGCAATTTAGGAAGACTCCATCTCAAAGTAAAGTAAATAAATAAAGGCCATATAAAAAGCTCAACGCCAAGACTTGGTATTTAATTTCAAGTACCATGTAGCAGACCAAACCCAACACAACAATGCAAAGCAAAAATACTTTCAGGGGTTAAAGTGTTAGATGAAGATTTTCCCCAAAATATTTTCTAAACATTCTTAGACAGTATAAGTCTATGAATACACTGTTAGAACAGATGTAACTGGAAAGTCTTTCCGTGTAGTGTTCAGAAATTTATTATATTTTCTTTAAAAATCGTGGAATTTCAAGTAAGGTGACCTAGGTTCCGATTCTAACTGCATGATCCTAAGTGAATCACTGGACTTGTTAAAATCTCATTTTCCTCATTTGCAAAGTGAGAAAGTGACTCAGACCTGCTGAATGCAGCTTGAAACAATTCTTATCGTAATTAATGCTGAAACGTGTCGGCAGCCTGCTCCGTCAGCAGCGTGTGCGGCGACGCGGCAGTGAGGCGGTGCCACTGAGCCCAGACCTGCCCTCGTTGGCGCGGTCCCTCACCTTCCATACGTGGAATGGAGTTGGAGTAGTTGGTGTTTGTGTCTTTTGGCCTTAATTCTTTCCTAAAGGTAGAAACAGAGGCTGGGGATTTAGCTCAGTGGCATAAGCGCCTGCCTGGCAGGCGCGAGGTTGTGAGTCTGATCCCTGATACCAAAAATAAATAAATAAAACCTGAAGGTAGAGACAGTAATGTCGGTTTTTCTGTGAGTAATGAAAAATCAATTTGTCATTAATATGCACTTACTTAACATTTGAAAGGTGGCCTGGTAGAAGTCCCTGGTGTTAAGGAGATAGGTTAGAATTCCTGGGGCAAATGACTTGCCTCTCTAAGCCTCCCTTTCTGGATCCTTGAAGTGGATATTTTTATACCCATTTTTCACAGTTCCTACGGGGAGTGATTGAGGTAATTTATGTGCCACCTCTAGCAAATCTGCAGACACTCCCTATTCTGAGCTCACACTTGATAGCTCCTCTCAAAACTGTTGGTGTCAGGATGGTGTTGTCCTTCTGAGAGTTAGAATATTGTCTTCTAAATTTTCCAAAGCTTTTTAACATGTAGGAAGCCAAAGATGCATTAGCTGGAACAATAGGTCAATTTTGGTAACCTTGAAATGCTTGAAAAAACAATTTGCTGATTCATTTTGTTTGCTGAGTACACAGAGTTTTAGTACTTTTGTGCTAAAGATTTATTTAATGTCCTATCATTTAATTAAAGGAGGCTGCTGGTAGTCGGTTTTTGCCTGTTCCAAATTGCTCCTCTGCCTTCCCTACTTTGTGAAGATTGCCCTTCTTGGGGGGAAGTGGCTTTGTGCAGGCAACATTTCTTAGATGTTTTTATGCTGGAGTTTGACTGGAGGATATTTATGGATGGGGACTCAGGTTTCAGACTGTGGGCTGGGAGGAGGTTTGGCCAATCAGGAGGCAGACTTCCTCAGGTCATTTGCATCTTGCAGCCCACTTTCCAGAGGCAAGATCACGTTGGTGAAATACGTCCTTGGGGGAAGTCGAAGCTTTGGTTAAGATTTCCGTTCACTCCTTAGCTGCTGGTGCAGTTCTGATGATAGCGATGTCACGTGCTCACACAGCACTGAGGTGGGTAGAGCTGTCAGGAGATGGTAAAATCTCGCTCATTTTGTGATTGCACCTGAAGAAGACAGGAATGACAATGAATCCTCTGCACTGTTGTGTTATTCTGCTCATTATTACATTGATTTAGGGCTTGTTGTTTTCTTTGGTGCAATGTGACATTAGTACTTACAAAAGGAAGCATGTGTGAGAATGCTTTTAAAGCAAAACCCTTTTCTGCAAAGGTAATGATGTTCTAAAATTGGAAAAAAGTGCAAACTCAGGCAAAAAAAAAAAAAAAAAAAAAAAAAAAAAAAAAAAAAAAAAAAATTAAATAAACCCTAAAGTAACTGGACTATTCTTTTTCTTCCCAGAGTTGCCCCAACACATTATTTCATCGCTTCTAATTTTTTTACCAATATTTCTAACACAGGACAAAATTAGTAAGTTCATGTTGATGCTTTGCAGTGCCATTTGATCATCTTCTGCTGTTCCAGCTATTGGCATACACCATGCCCTCAGATTTAATGCTTAAAATGGATCTTATATGAGGATTCACTTCAAAGCCCTGAGCAAACACCCAGGCCAGAGAGGGACTTGTATATTGCCACATGAACCTTACACAAACATGCCTGTTGAGCTTGGGCACTGTAGAATTCAGGAAATGATTCTAGCTGGGAATAGTACTGAGATCTGGAATTTTATGTCATATTAATTGTTCAGAAGATGCTATGAGCTCTTGGGAGGCTGAGGAAGGAAGATTGGCTTCAGTTTGGGGCCAGCCTGGGCTATACAATGAGTTCAAAGGTAGCCTAAGCTGCATAATGAGAACTTTCTCAAAAAAGAAGGAGAAGGAGAAGGGCAGAGTGGGTAAAAGAGAAAAAATCAGATACAGCTGTAATTAGGACGAGACCCAACCAGGCAGGCAGAGGGGGAAGAACGGGTATCTTATGGGATGTCAAGAAAACCAAACCAAACCAAACAGAATGGAATGGAATAGAAAGGAACAGAACCAAACCAAACCAAACACAAAACCCTGCAGTGCCCTTCAGGAATTCCAAACCAGCACAGCTGTGGCCGCTCCCATTGTCCGGCCTGCTGGAGTGCTGTGGGCGGGGAGGTGGGGGGCGGCAATGGCTTCTCAACACCGTAAGTCAGGAGATGGGGCCTTCACGGGTAGCTTCCATGACCACTGGTCTGAAAAGATGCAGGTTACCCTTCAAACTGGTGAGCACGACGCACGCCAGTAACCTGGACAGGGAAGCGCTTCCCCAAGGCCGAGCTTAGGAGGCTGGGCAGAGTTTGTCTCTGAAAGCTGTCTACCAGTTGAGAGAGACTAAGTCCTTCCCCTCTGCACTCTCTGGGGGTTTTCCAGGCCTTCTCTTCCCATGCTCCCCACCCGCCATGCTGTCCAGGAGAGTCCCGCCCTCTCTGCCAGGGGAGTGCTGCACCTTCTCCGAGCCGGCTCTCCTCTCCTAGCCTTCGTGACTTCAGGTAGGAAGGCAGCCTGCCTCTCTGCTGTGTCGCATCTTTGGATGTGGACCTGGGTGCCACCAACTGGAGGTGGGCAAGGACATCATCGCTCCAGAGCCCAGCAGGCGCATTTGTCCATAGTGGACACAAGAGCTTGTGCTTCTGTCCTGGCTCCAGTCACTGCAGTAACAAGGAACCAACTCTCTTAAAGGAGCTGACTCTCTCAAGTTCTAGAGAAGAGAAATCTGCCCAGGGTTTGGCAGGCCCATGGCAAGAATGCATTCCGGGCTTCTCCCCCAGCTCTGGAGGTGGCTTGCAACCCTTGCCCTCCTTGACAGAGCATCACCCTGACTTCCACCTCTGTCTTCACAGGGCTTTCTCCCTGCACGTGTGTCTGTCTGTGTCCGAATCTTTCCTCTGTGTAACGGCAGCAGACCCATTACATTAGGTCCACGGTCATGACCTCATCTCAGCTGATCATCAGCAAAGATGCTACTTTGACACATGGCACTGAAAGTCAGGACTGCAGCATCTTTTGGGGAACAGAGTTGTGCCCCGATAGCTGTCAGGTGTGTTCCGCACCTGACTTGTGGGGCACTGGCCACGGGGGACGTGAGAGGGAGGGAGGAAACCAGTACTGCTTTGTGGTTTGTTCTCTGATCCTTGGACAGGTGGTTACGTGTGAACGAGAGCACTGCTGTTACCCTGAAACTGCCTCCTAGCACTGCCCCAATTTCACCTCAGAGCCGAGGGTCCCGTGGGTGCCATGGTGACCGAGCCTCCTGGATGGCTCTCCACAGTGCGCCCACACTGCTCTGCACTGGAGCAGCCCTCTTGCAAGGTTCTGCTATCTGACCAGATCCAAATATACAGATACGAGGTGAGAACCTAGCACTTACCCAGATGTGCAGGTGGGTGGCTGGGCTCTCCGTGAAAAAGGTGACTGTTGCTCTTCTTGGAGGCCGGGAGCATTAGAAATGGGCAAAGGATGCTAAATGCAGTTCGTAGCCTTCCCACTGCTCAGTAGAATGAACTGGTGGGGAGTCCGTGGCCCTTTGAGGTAAAAGCTGTGTTGTGGAGACACGGGCCCTGAGATGGGGCTCTCCATGTGCCAAAGCTTCCACTTAGTACCTAGGCTCCAAGCAGTGTGCTTAAACTCGAAGTCTCAGAAGCACAGACTGTGGCACAGACACATCCAGCAATCCTTGTCCTTTCGGGCTCCCTGAGTATAAATTCACTGTCATCTTCCTCAACTCGGGAGGGAAGAGGGAGGTTTGGAAAGGAGATTATTGACCCCTAAAAGCCAACTTCTAAAGCGTGTTGTTTGAGGGACACAGGCCATCCTCAGAGGACAGCAGGGCAGCTCTCTCCCACTCGGGGTAACACCACCCTCACAGCAGGCTTTGGGTCACTGGCTCCCTTGCGGCCTTGCATCGGAGCTGTTTATACCAAGGACCTTTAGCAACTGATCTTGCTCAGGAAAATCCAACGCTATTCCGATATTCTCCAGAAATGATGCAGTGCCGCAGGTTTGTAGAAAAACGTAAGGTCTACATAACACTTAGACTTTTTTTTAACTTAAAAAACTTATTGGGGGGAATAAAATTAAATTCTTATGCATTTTAGACTCATGAGGATAATGAAAAAAACTGTAGTGAGCTTTTGAGTTAAATTCCTTCTCCTTCTCCTCTCCAGATCTTTCCCTCACCCACATCCTCTTCCCTTTGAGGAGGTGCGCGGCCGCAGGTCTGATGAGGGGCTTCGGCCCCTGAGAGCAAAGGCTCAGCTCTGTTCTTCTAACCAGAGTAGGATGAGACATACGTCTGTGTGTCACTCTTAATTATATTTGTCACTAAAATTGGCCAAGAGTGTTTTCCTCGTTCATAATGCCAAGGTTTGTGAAGAGCATCAAGGCAGGTAGATCTTGATGCCGTTTTTCAAGGTTGGCCCATGGAGAGCCTGCATCTGCGCGGCTGGCACACTCTCATCGTCATCATAAGCGGCACCATCAGCACGTGCTTTCCTGTCCTTCTCTTCAGGGCTGTGCATCAGGGTGCAGGCTACGAGGCCTGGCAGGGAGCGGAGCTGGAACTGCTCCCTTTGAGGCTTCAGCGTCTTCAGCCTTAACATGAAAGGAGTGATGCCTCCGTCTCTGGTCCAGACATGTGTGGGCCTCAAAGGAGTCGAAAATAGGCAGAAACAGAAGTATTTGGGACAAATACACTTGCCTCCATGGTCAGGTTTCCTGAGAAATAATCTTGAAACAGAAATTCGTGTGTTGGGGAGTTCGGGGTGTGCTTTTCTCAGGGACCCTATAATACAGCGCAAAGAGCCTCCACTGATTCCAGGGCAGTTCGGACCCAGGGTGGGCCTTGCAGCGATCCAGAATGAAGGCCAAGGGAGAGCGTCGGTAACCTTCACATGGGCTGTCCACTGCAGACGGCGGGGCCCGGCCCGAGGCCTCAGCTCCGCGTGGATCCTTCCAAATTCAGTGGTTTATCTCACAGACAGCTGGGGATTTCACAAAGTCAGAGTGATGTTGCTGAAGATGTTCCCACGGTCACTGACACTCTTTGATTACAACCAGCAATTAAAGAACAGCTGATCACCAGCATCAAAAGACCTGCATCTGTAATCAAGGAGGCCTTCAGGGAAAAGGACTCAGCCTCCAGTAGATCTGCAAAAATAACTTTTTGTGAGATAGTACTGAGAGCTAAAAGACGTCGCATCTTGCTATCATATAGCTCTATTAAAAGATTATGCCAAAAAATGCAGCCTTGAAATGTTCTTTGAGTCAAAGGGTTATGGCAAAATTGTAATTGTAACTTAAATTTTATAAAAATTAAAATAAACTTATCTATATAATTAGGTTTTTTTCTTTTCAAGGTATAAACTAGGGTCTCTTTTTCGCTATTGACTGTGAAATTTCTGTTTCACAAGCATTTTCCTCAGATGAACTTTTCCTGGGAATGGACATTTTCAGAGGACACATGTCCTCCCCTGCTCGCCGCGGGTGGGAGGCAGTCCCCTCAGACGTGGGCTCTAGACGGGAAGGTAGGAGGCACTGCAGCGTCAGCACTGGCGCTCAGAGGAAAAGCTGGTGCCCGGGTGGCTGACTGTTTCACTGTACCACTGATGATTGTCCACAGGTTCCACCTCCTGAAGGGCAGAGACAGCCTTCCCAGGGCGTCGGTGTGAGGACAGCTAGATGTGGAAAGGTCAACTGAAGGGGAGGAACCTTGACATATAAAGATTTATAATTTCAATTGCAGCTTAGAGTTTGATGTTGCCTCAAATATCCCATTAAAGAAATGAGAAATGGCAGCATAAAATTGTCTCTTGTTTCAAATAATGCATACCTTTAAAATAACTGCCAAATAGTTTCTAGAAACACTAAGGCAGTGAGATGAACCCCAAGAGGAAACACCCAGGAGCAGGGCCTGCAGGACCTTGGCACTCGGTTCGCACACAAGGTGTCTGGGAAACCACACAGAGCTCCCCCGGGGCCACTCACTTCCAGGGCCTGTGCTTCTCTGAATGACTCGCACGCATACATGGGACAGAGGGCTGGAAAGGTGTGGAGTGACGTGTTAAAATTGCCTCGATGACTTGTGAAATTCCTCCATCGACAAGATCAAAACCCCGGTGGCAAAATTTAGGCAGTCTATAGAGACAGGCATTTCCACAGCAGTAATATGAAACTATGAGTGTTTTTAAAAATAGAACTGGGGTGGGAAAGTACTTATGAATTCAGCATTAAAACTTACCTTTCTCCAAAACAAATTCAAACATTTAATTTTCCAAGGTTGACTGCAGTCCATTTGAGTAGCATAATAAAGAAATGACACCTGAGGGCAGGCGTCCGCTCTGCAGGTAGACAGTGGGGCCGAGCGGAAGGTGGAGGCCCGAAGGCAGCGGCTTCCAGAGAGCCAGGGCCTGAGGCCGGAAGCAGCCACACGGCTGACCTGGAGGGCTGCGCAAGCTTCGCACAAGCTGTGAAGACTGACCTTCGCAGGCTGGAGCCAGGCGCTCCCTGGTCAGGGCAGCTTTGCCCTCTTCTTTCTGGGTTCTTCTTTTTAACGCTGAGCTCCTGTGTTTGTTCTGAGGTGTTGCCGTCGTCGTGCTGGTCTGGTCAGGGTGTGGGTTATTGTGCTTTCAAGAGTCCGATGAGGCACAGGTCTGCAGAAGCGCTTTCCCCAGGGCCACCGATCAACCTGCACTGATTCTGGTTTTGTGTTGGTGACACTGATCCATGGATTATCATGGTCTTTGAATGTCTGCCACTGAAACTGCTTTTACACACCCATTCCATAAGGTTCATGATGTTCATGGCTTTTACCTCTTTGGTTTAGACTGTAGAATCAGAAATAGATGACTAGTGCTTCTATCAACCAATCAGAAGTGGGCTCTTCAGCGGGTGGACTACAAGGTGTCAGTTGAGATTTGGGTCCAAGATTCTCCTTCCAGAAACATCTTTGCACACAGCTTGTTTCAGGAGTTGCATTGTTAGTGTCTTCTGGGGTATCATTCCAGATTTTGATAGGCTGTTTTTTTATTCCTGTTATATATTTTTCTACTTTCTTTACCTGTGTGTGGCTACTTAGCCCCTGTCATACACCTGGATGCTTCAGTGAATTTACTGAATTGCTTATCTTGTTGTTAGTGTTTGCTAATGATCTGCTGAGTAGAAGCATTTTCACTTTTTGAAGAAAATCCGGAGAAAGCCTTGGATTATGGCAGATGGCAGTGTTCCTAGCACCCAGGACATACAGGTCTTCATGAAACAAGCCAGTCTTCCAGTGCTTTCCCTTTATAATGTTATTGCTGTCTAGTTTTGGAGAACAAACGCGGCTCCCAGGCATGGCAGTGGCTATAGGAAGTCACCATAGACTTGGGCAGGAGCTCAAAGTGCAGCCCTGTTGGAATCCCTGCACTCCATCTCCTCCCACATCACACTGCTTGCATTTTTCAACTGGATGGATTCTTTCCTTCCCGGTCAAGCTCTTCTTGTGTTACTCTCACTTCTCTCTGGAACCACTTGGTCTTTCCTTGCTCTTGCTTCCTACACATGTCTGCCCTCTCCTCTCATGTGTACATGCAGTGACAGATGGAGGCAGAACAGAGAGAATGCTGCATGTTGTACATCAGCCAGAGGCATCTCCTGTGGTAGGTCTGGTCTGGCTTCCTAGTTCTTCCCAAAGTGCACACAGATGACCGGGAAATGGCATTGAAGACGAAGCTTATGTCTCACCTCCTGCAGGATGCCCTATGATCGGCCCATTGGGCCCTTTTCAGTGTGGTGTAGTCTGTCCTCTTTCTTCCATAAGATTCACTTCATATATTGGCACCTGCTGTGGTTTGAATGGTCTCAAAGTTCATGTGATCAGAACCTCACTCCCAATGCCAAGTGTTGAGAGGTGGGGTCTAGTAAGATGGGCTTGGGTGGTGAGCACTCTGCCCGGGTGAGTGCATTCATGCCATCATCTTGGGGGTGGGCTAGTCATCCTCAGTGTGCGCCTATTATGACAGTGAATTTGGCTCCTTCTTGCTCTCCTGTCCTTCTGCCAAGGATGAGGTCACAAATGTCCCCTAACCACATGCCAGCATTGGGCTTCCCAGAGTCCAGATCAATGAGAAATAAACTTCTTTCTTTATAAGTCACCCCGTCCATGGTATTCTGTGACAGCAGCCTGAACACAATGAAGACAGCACCTACTAAGAAGTAAACATTTGCCTGCTAGGCTACAAAACCAGACTTTTGCATACCCTTTCTGAATGGATGATAAATAGACTTTTAACTAGGGACTCAAGTTCCTAGAACATCGAACTTTCCCATTGTGTTCAAGGGACCCCTGAAACGTTCCTGAGCTTATTTGGAAATTGATGTAAAGTCAGTATGTTTGTCTTCATGTGGTAAAATTGTTTCCGACTCAGCCAAGCTCAGAAGAGGACTCGTTCCTATACTTTCATGTCTGTTCATGTGTGTACAGGACTGGACAGAAATAAGCTCCGCTAGGACAGAGCAAGAGGAGGGGACTGCCTCCTTAGTGTTCCCACAGATACCCAGAATATCGACATTCCCATTCGACTTGGGCAGACATGACCAAGTGTTTCTGTGTTGGTGACATCCAGAAAGTTTCTTAAATTATTTGTTAAGATAAAAGGAATTGTTGAGGATGCATGAAAACACACTCATTTTATATTGTAAAATATTTCTGGGCTCATTAAAAAACAGTGATAAATGAACTGCAATTATCTCCCTGGAGTGTAATCCTGTCTCTGCCAGCAACTAGGTTAGCTGATTGGGAAGGTTCTCAATTGGCCTTCAATTTTCTCATCTTTCAAAGCAGGGAGGTGGAGTAGAAAGCTTTAATGTGGTTCAGTGACGTTACATTTAGAATCTGAGCAAGTTCTCAGTATTTATGGAGTGAATGAATTTGAGTCCAAGTCCTGCCTCTAGCTATGTGTCTTATTAGGAGTAAGAAGCAAACTGCTTAATTTCTCAAGAACTTAGCCTGTCCTATACCCAATGGGAGTAATAATGCTTATTTCACAAGGTGCTGGTGAGCGCTGAAGTAGGGGGTGAGCGCATCAAGAGTAGTCACTGATGGAGAGTATATTGTGGGCGCTCAATCGATAGCTAAGTTGGATCGATGCAGTAGCATCATAATTCCAGTTATCTATGGAACCCAGATACTGAGTCTTAATGGGTTCTCATGGGGTCCCCACTGGGGTCTGTAGGCTGGTGCAGATGGTCAGGGTGCATCCCCAGGAAGCGGGGAGCTCCCTAGACTCTCCTTCTTTCTGGTTTAAATGCTGCTTTTGGGGTAGTCAGAGGACCTTCTGAGAAATCCTGCCATCCAAGTGGTACCGATGCTTCTCTACTATTGAGGGTGGCATTACCTCGTACCCAGAATAATGAAAGTAATAAGAAAATCCTTTGCTACTGAGAAAATGAGAACTACTATTTCAGAAATGCACGGTGATTCTTGTCTGAAGTAGCAGCACAGTTAGCAGCAGACTTTATTTACTGTGTGGTCGATGTTTTTCCATCCAGGGAAGCTGTGTGTACCGCCTCATCCTTCTACACGCCAGTCAGATGCCAAGGGTCTTTGCCCGAATTTGACGCTGATAATATTGGATACAACTCCCTGCTATGCGGTTGTCACTCTGGAAACTCATGTGAAAATTTGGTTGTCCAGGTGGCAGTGCTGCCAGGTTGTGGGGTCTATCTGAGGTGACCAGGTGGTTAAAAGGCGTGAAGGTAGTTCTCAAGGGCGTGGGTGAATTGCCACGAGAACAGCTGTTATACAATAAGCGGTGCCTCTTCTTTTGCCTCCTCTGCTTCTCAACTATTCTGGAGCTGCCTGGAGCCCTCTCCACGTGCAGCCACTGGATCGTGAACTTCTGTCTTCCGGGACCAGCAAGAGTCTGTGTATGTGCCTGCCCCATGCAGGCCTGGCAGCCAGGCCTGGCTCTTGGAGCCTTGCGAGGCCGTGGAGCGGTGCTCAGGGGCCCCCTCGCACAGCTTCTGACTGCAGTCTGGCAGCCGTGGCTTACAGAACGAGAACAGAGAAGGGCAGAGACTACTTCTAAAGCCAAGGAATGGAATTCAGAGGGAGAAGGGACAATCTCTGTGCTAGCGAGTGAGACGACAAGTGACGAAGCATACGTGATGCTTATTAAGTAGCTCTGCCTATGCAAACCGAGGAGCCCAGGAAAGCAAAGCAGCAGACCTTGCAGAGTTTGTGCCTGGGTGTAAAGTAGAGGTGTACCTGGTTTCCCAGGCAAGCCACAGTGTGCAATTTTGCTAGAAATCATCTTTGTGCCTGGCTGCTGCTAAGGCAGTTTTAAAAGCAGTGTCTATGGGGCGGGGGATATGATGTTAGTCTGTGGTTTTGCATGTTCTCACAGAATCTCTGCTGCTTCCTAGGTTATCCAGTTTCTCTACAAGACCTGCTTGCTACCCGACTATACACTGTGTCCCTTCGAAAAGGAAGATCACAGGACCCAGAGCATCTCACTCAGGATCACGAGGGGGCCCCAGTGACTATCCGAATGGAAAATCAGGTGTCTGATTCCCGGGCTGTGCTGTGCTTCCTGCGAAACTATAATTAGCCTTCTTGTTCTCTGCAGTCTTAGGCAGCTATTGTGCTTCACGTCTTACTTGTATTGGAAGACTTTTCAGCTAAGCTCATGAATTTTTTCAGTGTTCTTATTGGTAACAAATTTTGCTAATCAGTCAGCTCTAATCAGGCTTTCCTTCTGGCAGAGATCATTCCCTGGGGCCCAAAGAACTACATACAACCTCCACAGAGGTAGCAAACACCACGTCAGAATTCATCGGCCGTGAGGAGGAGACGACCCCTAGGGAAGCTCCATCGCCACTATCAGAGAGAAAGGCAGCACTCATGGGCAACCAGGGTGAGCTGGGGGAGGCTGAGGCGTGGCGTGGCGGCTGATGAGGAATCTGGGGCCTTGCGCACCGGGCAACAGGCTTGTCCAAAACACAGCGCTTGTTAGCTGCAGGAGAGATCAGAGAAATGCTTCATCATCCTTGTCTGAAGTATCTGGCAGAGACGGGAGCAGTCGTTGTTTGCTGTGGCTGATGCCTTCCTTCCAGAGGCTTTGCGTGCTCCTCTCCCTCTCATGTACCAGTCTGACGGCAAAGGTCACCTTCAAGTTAGAAGAACAAGGACTTGTTGAACTGTACTTGCCATTGTACTCTAGCCGTAAAGTAGGCCGCAGAGGAGTGCCGGATAGGACAAAGGAGACCAGAGCCTCCGCTCTACCAAGGTGATCAGAATGCCTGCCCTTCCGGCTGCCCGAGGGGACCGCAGGGAGCAAAGCGAAAAGAAGGGGGAGAGGGGATTTATAAAGTTTATAAACCGTCTGAGTAAAAGGTCTTATTTTTCCTGTCAGCTTATACAGACATTTCTACTTCTGAGAAATTTCAGAAACTAATTTATTTGTTTGTTTGTTTAGTGATGGCTCTGGAGATTGAACCTAGGGCTTTCACACTGAGCTGCATCTCTAACCCTGTTAAAATGACATTTAATTACCTCTAGTTTCCTGGAGTATATTTTACTTTAGGAATTTCTTTTCTTAAAATTATGTACAGATACTACTCTTATAAACCTTGAGCAATAAGAGTTTTTTCTTTTTTTGACAATTCAAGATACATTTTGTACTTTTACTCAAGAAGAAAAAGAATTGTTTGTTTTAACCTGAATGCCTCCATTTCTGATTATATGGTATTTGTATTCAGGCTTTCCAAATTAACAAAGCCAATAGGAGGTACACGGGAACACGCACACATACACACACACGCACACCCACACTCATACACACACATGCACACACACATGCACACACACCACACGCACATTCACACACACACACACAGTGGTGCGGCCGGCAGGTCTACTTCCACAGGTCAGGCCCTCATGGAGACTCAGGAAAGAGCCAACTTAGAGAAAGCTGGAAACCCAGACTCTGTCTTCCTGTTGCAATCTGGATGATTCTGCGTTCTCCACGGGTCCTCAGTCTTGGTCTGCAGCTGACTGGATGAGGCCCAGTCATATTAAGAACTGTCTGCTTTACTCAAAATCCACTGCCTATGTCCCTTCCCAACAATATCTAGGCTGCTGTTTGACCAAACAACTCGGCAGAATAGCCATACTGACATGCGCAATTAGCCATCACATATTCTAAGGAAGCTTTATTTTTTTTTTCATTTTAAAAAGCAAAACAGAAAAAGGGTAGAAATAATACAGAATTTCAAAAAAAAAGTAAGAAATCAACACTAGTTAACATATTGCATATTGTTATCTTAGAAGTAGTTGTTCAAATTATAAGATCTAGGCATAAAAAATGATCAGCACAACTATCAAACAATGACAGCAAAAACTATTCTTTTTGGTGAACTAACAGAGAATTAGTAGTATAGTTATCTGTCTTGCACACTTTTGCGTACATACAGTTATATGTGTATACCTACATGTATATCATCTTTTCCTTTCTTCCATTTCTCCTTTCTCCTATCCCAGTTGTTCATTAATTTTTTGAGCACTTTCTTTCCCTTTCATTATTACAGTATCTATTGTACATTTTAGATCTCATTACTCTTTCAGTTTATTGTTATTGCTATTGTCTTAGTTACTTTTCACTCGTTGCAGAGACAAAATACCAGACGCCCAAAATTAGGGAAGGAAAGGTTTATTTCTTACAGTTCTCAGGGAGGTTTCAGTCCACACTCAGCTGGCTCCAAGGCAGCATGGCGTGGCGGGGCTGCTGTTCACAGTGGCTGCAAGCAGCAAGGTGTACTGGCGAGAGAGCTGGCAGAAGTAAGCAAGAGGAAGACCCGCCTCATTTACACTGTATGTCAGTTCCACCCCGGGTGGGTGCCAATCCCTGCACCAGACAACAAACCAATAACAAGCGCCAGACTCAGCCACATCAAAAGTATATGAGGATTTGAGGGGACATAGTACATCACCCAGTACAATTATTATTTGTTTTTTGCACTAGGGATACAATATGATATTTACAAATGTGAGTCTGATTGATTGCACTTATGAACATAGCCTCGAGTTGCCTTCTTTTACCTATAAAAGCCACAGGACCATCCTTTTTTATAGCTAAGTAATATTCCATCATATAGAAATACCACATCTTTTTCATTCGTTCTGTGGTTGATGGGCATTTTGGTTGTTTCTAAGATTTAGCTATTACAAATTGTGCTGCTATAAACATGGGTGCACATATACAACTGTGACATGACATTTTCAGTTTTTCTGGGAAAATACTCAGAAGGGGAATAGCTGGATTGAATGGGACTTTCAATCCTTGTTTTTTGAGGAATCTCCATACTGACTTCCACAGTGGTAGCACCAGTCTACACTCCCACCAACAGTGGAGAAGGGTTCCTTTTTCTCCACAGCCCCACCAGTATTTGTGGTCAGTTGATATCTTGATGGCAACCATTCTTTTGGGAGTGAGGTAGAATCTCAGTGTTGCTTTAATTTGCATTTCTTGAATGACCAGTGATGTTGAACATTTCTTCATGTATTTATTTGCCATTTGTATTTCTTTATCTAAGAAGTGTATGTTCATCTCAGATGCCCATTTCTGTATTGGGTCTTTGAATCTGCGGGGGGCAGGGTCTGACGGTTTTCAATTCTTTGCATGTTCTGGATATAAGTCCTTGGTCTGAGGGACAGTTGGCTAAAATTCTTTCCCATTCTGTGGGTTTTCTTTTCACTTCATTGGTGATTTCTTTTGAAGTGCAAAAACTTTAATAAGTGAGATCCCAGTTGTTGATTCTTTGAAATACTTCCTGTGCAGTTTGTGCTTTGTTCATGAACTCCTTGCCTACCCCTGTGTCTTCAGGATTTCTACCTACCTTGTCTTCCAGTAGATTTAGTGTTTCTATTTTAATATTAGATCTTTGATCCATTCTGACTTCAGTTTAGTGCATGCTGATAGACATGGGTCTAGTTTCAGTCTTCAGCATGTGGAAAGCCCATTTTTCCAGCACCATTTATTAAACAGGGTATCTTTCTTCCAGTGAACATGTTTAGCCCCTTTGTCAAATATAAGGTGGCTGAGTGTCTTTGTAGTTGTGTTTGCATCTTCTAATCTGTTCCACTGATCCTCAGGTCTATTTTTTTTGCCAGTACCATGCTGATTTTGTCACTGTAGCTTTGTAGTATAATTTCAAGTCAGGAATTGAGATGTCTCCTGCCTTGCTTTTGTTGCCCAGAATTGCCTTTGCTATTCTAGGTCTCTCCTGTTTCCAAATGAATTTTAGGAATGTTTTCTCTAAATCTGTGAGGTATGTTAATGGTATTTTGATTGGGGTTGCATTAAATCTGCATAACAGTATTGAGAGAATGGCCATTTTCACACTGTTGGTTCTTCCAAACTAAAAGCAAGGAATATCTTTCCATTTTCTAACATCCTCTTCAATCTTATTTTTTAGGGTGCTATATAGCTTTCAGCATATAGGTCTTTTACATTCTTTGTTAGGTAGATTCCTAAGTATTTTATTTTTTGGATGCTATTGTGAAAGGTGTTATTTCCATAATTTCTCTCTCGGTGAGTTTGTTGTTTGTGTCCAGGAATGCTATTCATTTTTGAGTGTTGACTTTGTATTGATGGAGTTTTTAGGGACTTCTATGTAAAGTATCATGTCATCTGCAAATAGTGATAATTTAACTTCTTTCTCTCCTATCCTTATTCCTTTTATTTCTCTCTCTTGTCTGATTACTCTGGCTAAAGTTTCCAGAGCTATATTGAATAGGAGTGGTGATAGTGGACATTCTGGTCTTGTTCCTGATTTTAGAGTGTAAGTTTTCAGTTTTCATCCATTTAGTATAATGTTGTCTGTCAGTTTGTCATAGATGACTTTTATCAGATTGAGGTAGCTACCATTTATTCCAAGTTTCTGTAAAGTTTTTATCATAAACAAGTGTTGGACTTTATCAAAAGCTTTCTCTGCATCTATTGAGATAACCTTTTATTTTTTGTCTTTGGCACTACTAATGTGTGTATTATTACATTTATTGATTTGCGTATATTAAACCATCCCTGCATTCCTGGGATAAATCCCACTTGGTCATGAAGTATAATCTTCTTGATGATTTGCTGCATTTCATTTGCCAGTATTTTATTGAGAATTTTTTGCATTGGTGTTCATTAGGGAGATTGGCTTATAGTTCTCCTTTTCTTTT
>RJWM01030322.1:0-23532 GCA_004363535.1 Dasyprocta punctata
AAGGGAGATCACGCTCTGCTCCGCCCCTCTCCCCTCCCCCTCCCCCCCCAGTCGGCTGCTGTGGCTGGAGAGGAGGAAGCCACGCCCCCGGGGTTCCACAGCTATTTAGGAACACTGATGAGCAGCTGCCCCGCACCTCTCGACCCCGCCCCCCCTCCCCCGACGCGGTAACCTCGGATCGGAGGAACCCAGGGGCCCGGCCCAATCCCCTGCACCATGGGACTGGCAGCCAATGCGGTAAACACTGGGGATTCAGCAATCAGCTGATTCTGAAGCACACTAAAATGCCATTTCAAAGGATCAGGGTGCAATCACAGACCTCCAGCCCATCCAGAACAGGTCCAGAAGACATAGACTCAAAAGAAATTAGAAGTCACACACCTGGAAATTCTGAAATGATAGTGACTGAAGTAAAGAGACACATTAGTTTTGTTTTTTTGGTTTTTTTTGTTTTTTTTTTGCGGCACCAGGGATTGAACTCACAACCTCACACCTGCCAGGGCAGGCGCTTAAGGCACTGAGCCAAACTCCCAAGACACATTAGTATTATTTTGTCTAATTTTGCATGCCTCTATCTCACTCAGAACAAGTCCAGGAGACATAGTCATAGAGGAAATTAAAAGCCACACACCTGGAATTTCTGAGATGATGGCAACTGAAGTAAAGGAACAACTTAGTGCTTGCGCTATTTGACTGACTTTGCACACCCTTGTCTGGTGGTCTGAGCGTCTATCTAATGGATAACAATGTGCATTACAGTAACTATGACTGATTTCCTACTGTCCTGTTTTTGAAATCCAATATCATTCCCCTTGTTCTATTTTGTTTCATT
Source organism: Dasyprocta punctata (assembly GCA_004363535.1). Classification (NCBI taxonomy): domain Eukaryota; kingdom Metazoa; phylum Chordata; class Mammalia; order Rodentia; family Dasyproctidae; genus Dasyprocta; species Dasyprocta punctata. The sequence continues at coordinate 833 of RJWM01030322.1, forward strand.
TTATTGCTTTGTTTCATTCTCTTTAAAATAAAAAAAAATGTAAAAGCAAACTCCAAACAGCAATTCCTGCAGCCCGAGCAAGAACTCTAGTGAATGAAGGAGAGGATGAAGTCGGTAGAGGTTGAAGGGCTTCTGCGATTAGGATTGACCTTTAGGGGCTGAGTGGACTCAGGGGCATGGGGGAAGCTAACACTGTACAATGTCCTCAGCTGAAAGGAAGAGCCTGCCTTGAAGGACCAGAGAGAAGTCCCCACCAGAGTCCCTGCTTGCTCAGACCCCAACTCCTGAGAGCTCCTCCAAGGCCGGGGTTATAGCTCAATGGCCCAGCACCTGCCTGGCAAGTGCAAGGTAGTGAGTTTGAATCCCATTACCAAAAAAAAAAACAAAAAACAAAAAAAAAACAACACTGAGAGGTCCTCCTTCTCATCTTGCTTCCCCGGCACCTGCCACAGCCCCCATTTTCTAGATGGGCAAACTAAGGCCTAGATTATCCAGTCAGTTGGTGGCAGAATTTAAACCAGGACACAGAACCACTAATTCCCAACCAGCCCACCTAGTTGCCAAAAAAGTAGAAGAAAAACTCATGTTTACTGGGCGGTGGAGATACTTAGCCTCTGCCTCCGGATGGTAGCCTGGAGCGCATCTTTTGGGAAATTACAGGTATCACTTTATCTTCCAGGGGAAAAAATAACCAGAGAAAACATCTGCAATTACAGCTCATCACCGCTGACTGTGTAACTGCAGGCTAAGCAGCTGGTAATCAGAAGACCGGAGACAATGAGATTTGGTCTTTATTTAGCACCTTTCCACTCCCCCACCTCAAATCTTCTTGCGAGATGTGACAGGGGGAGCCAGGTTTCATAAACACTCACTGCAGACCTTTTGGTCTTTGCACACAGAGGCCAGGTCACTGACTCATGGCCATCCACGGAGATTCCAATATAACTTTCCCTGGGTGTCAGGCTGAGTATTCCTGAGCCCCAGCCCCTCCTAGGCCCCCTCTCCTGTCCACTTAATATTTTGGTATCTGTAGATGCCACCTGTATATTTTTCAGAGAGGAGCAAGTAACAAAGCAGTGACAAGCCAGACAAGGCCTGTCCTCATAGAGATGATAGTCCAACCTTGGAGACAGACTGCAAACAGGACAATGTATAAATAAAAAGAAGCATAGCATGTCACAAGAGCTGTGAGGGGATGGGACAGTGGTAACACTGGGAAGACAGCTGGGGTGGTCAGTGAAGGCATGTCTTGGTTACTTTTCACTTATTGCTGAGACAGAATACCTGACACCCAAAATTAGGGAAGGAAAGGTTTATTTCTTACAGTTCTCAGGGGTTTCAGTTCATACTCAGTTGGCTCCAAGGCAGCGTGGCATGGTGGGGCCGCCATTCATGGCTGCTGTAACAGCAAGGCGAACCAGCAAGAGAGAAAAAAAACATGCCTTCCTCTCATCTTTACACTGTATGCTGGCTCCACCTCTGGGCAGGTGCAGCACTCACATCACCAATCCCAGCACCAGATAACAAACCAATCACAAATGCCCCACTCAGCCCCATCCATGATTTCATGAGGCTTTAGTTGGGGCCATCCGACCCACCACACTATAAGAAGGCATCTCAGAAAAGATGATGCATCAGCTGAGACCTCCAAGATGACAAAGAGCTGCTTAGGGATGGTCAAAGGTTCAAGAGCCATGGATGCAAAGACCCAGGGGAAGAAAGGTGCCCGGGTGTTAGGCTCTGTGGGAAACCAGTGAGTGTCTGGAACCTAGTGAGAAAGGAAAATGGAGAAGGTGAGCTTGAAAAGACAGTAGAAAGACACAGTGGGCCACACCTGTGGTCCCAGCTACTTGGGAGGTTGAGATGCAAAGATCATTTGTGCCCAGGAGTTTAAGATTGACCTGAGCAACATAGAGAGACCCTGTCTGAAACAAAATAAGACAGCAGGAGAAACACCATGTTGGGCAAAGGAGTTTGGATTTGAGGCCATTGACAGATCTCACCCAAAGGACTGAAATGATCTGATTTATAACTTAAAAATATCACTCTGACTACTGGGTGGAGGACAAATAGGGTAAGGATGGCCGAGTTTAGTAGTGACAAACAAAATGGTGAGAAAGGTATTTATTCAAATGAGTTTTGCAAGTGGTCTCACACTGTGGATTCCTGTGGGAGAGGATGGAAGTAAATGCCTCCCAGGCTTTGGCCAAGCAGTAGAGTGGACAGGGAGGCTGTCTACCAAGGCAGGCAGGAAGGAAGAAGCATACACAAAAGAGAAGTGCCAGTCTGCGTCCCATCTGCCCTCAGATTCATTCCTCATCCTCTCCCTGCCAGAAGTTCATGAGTTGGAGGCTTGGTCCTCAGGTTGCTACTAATGGTGTGGATCCTTTAAAGGGTGGAGCCAGAGGGAGGTCCTTAGGTCATTGGGGGTGTGCCTTCAGAAGGTATTGTGGGAGCCAGCCCCTCTTCTCCACATGCATGCCCATCTTGATGTGACACAGCCAAGAGCATCCTCCCCAGACCTGACCTAACACCAATGCCATGTGCTTGAGCCTCTCGAACTGTGATTTAAATAAACCTCTTTTTTATAAAATTACCCTGTTTCAGCCAGGCATGGTGGTGCATGCTTTTAATCCTAGCACTCAGGAGGCTGAGGTAAGAGGAGCATTGTGAGTTCAAGGCTGACTTGGGCTACAATGTGAGTGCAAGGATGGCCTGAACTATATAGTGTGACCCTGTCTCAGAAAGCTAGGGCCAGGAGTTTGGCTCAGTGGCTTAAGCACCTGCCTGGCAGGTGTGAGGTTGTGAGTTTGATCCCTGGTGCCACAAAAATAAATAAATAAATAAATAAATAAATAAATAATAGAATTGCCCTGCTTTGAATATTTTGCTCCAGTAATGCACCAGCCCTTCCCTAGATTGCAGGGGGGCTGACCCTACTATGTGCCAGCTCTTGTATCAGCTAGGCTCAGCCTTGAGAAATCTGCTTGAGGTTAGAGGGCAGGAGAAAGAGGAGAGATGGGGCCTTTTCTCCTCTCTGCCCCAAGCAAGGGCCCAGAAACATTTACTCCCCCTCTAAGACTCCATCTCCCAGCAGGAAGGCCTTTCACAGTTATAACTTCTGCTGGGCTACACATGGTCCCCCATGCCACACAGAGCCCTAGCTTCCTGCTTTTGCAAACGCCTGGGTTACTTCTTCATTTCTCATCTCAGTTCTTCCATCCCCACAACCCAGTTCCTATAAAACTCCCTCTTGGTACAGCATTTAGAGTGGTTTCTGGGTTCCTGACTGAACCCTGACTGAGACATGACATGTCTGGCTGGGGTGAGAGGTGCAGAATTGATCCATGTGAAGTTTACAGTTCTATTCTTTGCCAGGCATGGTGGCACACACCTGTAAACCCAGCACTCTGAGAGGCTGAGGCAGAAGGATTGCAAATTCTAGTCCAGCCTAAGAAACTGTCTCAAAATTTTAAAAGAAATGCTATTTTTATGTTGATCCTATCCTCTACCTCCAGAGTCAACCATAACCCCCTCCAGAATCGAAAATCACAGGGCCTAGAGGCCAAAAGAGATCTTAAGGATGTTCTCACCTTAACACCTGCCTAATGCTGCAATCCTCTTTGTCCTGTCCTACCCAACAGTCTTAAACCAAGGCTGATTAATTTTGGGGATGGTGTGTTAGTGAGCTATTTTGGCAATGATGCTTTGTAATAAGCTATTAAAAAACCCAGTGACTTAGAATAACAACTACTGTTTCTTCTTGTTTATAACTCTGCAGGTCAGCTCTGCTTCCGGATGTGAGGTGGTGGAGTTTGCTCCAGCTGGGTCCAGTTTGTTCCGTGTCCTCTCCTTGGGCCAGAATCTACCTAAGCATCCTTCTCACAGGAGATTCCAGGAGCTCAGAAGGGCAAGTCAAACTACACAAGCTTGTATATCACAGCTGCCAAAATCCCACTGCAAGCCCAAAGGCCAGTGGGGAAGGAAAATATACACACACACACAAGGACAAAATCAACAGGACTTCTAAAGCCTAAGCAAAGCTGAGAACGGATGTACAGCCCCCTCCAACAGGACCCGGGAAACCTCACACCCAGAGAGGGAAGAGGTAGCTGTAGCTGGGGACAGACAAATACAATGAATTTTTAAATTTTTAAAAATCGATAACAGTAAAAGACACATCACCATTAATTCCCCTCCAAATTCTCCCCTTACAAGCTTGTCCATCCCATTGTTTCTGCCGCTTACAGAAGCAGTTCCAGAATCCTCTGTCCTGAGTGTCTTTCCTTAGTTACACTGTCATGGCTGCCTCGATGTCCTGAAGTGATTCAGCGTTTACCTTTCATGGTCATTCTGACATTGGAGAAGAACCCTAAGTCACATGGTACCAGATCTAGGGAATAAAGTGAATGAGGACACTCCGTGATGCTTTTGTACACCTGCCTTGCATTGGATGGCATTTGACAGCTGCATTCACTGTATTTTTGATCATATCTCATAAAGACATTTCACAAAGGAGGACTTCCAGGACTGCTTAAGAAAGCAACAACAGCAATGGAATGAGTTTGAAGCAAGGAGGACTATTTCGAGGGAGATTAATTGCAATGTGTCTTTACTGTGATAAATTTAAACCCATCCTGTAGTTTTCAATCACCCCCGTATTAATTGGGGTGGAACAGATAGACTGCAGTTTCTATTCCCCCTGCACGAGCAACATAAAGTGGCAGCTCTGCTCATTGAGGTATCCTCAGAAACCCGAGCTGACACAGCTTTGTCCCAACACGAATGTTGGTGAAAGACACGATAAAACAAAAAACAAAAAAACATGAAGGGGTCTTAGAGTTGCCATGCAGATATGAAACACGTCTACTCTGGCTGGGGGTGCAGCTCTGTGGTGGAGCGCTTGCCTCTCTTATTCAAGACACTGAATTAGCCGGGCGTGGCGGCGCACGCCTTTAATCCCAGCACTCAGGAGGCTGAGGCAGGAGAATCATTGTGAGTTCGAGACCAGCCTGGGCTGCAAAGTGAGTTCAAGGCCGGCCTGAACTACATAGTGAGACCCTGTCTCGAAAAATAGGGCGGGGGATTTAGCTCAGTGGCTTAAGTGCCTGCCTGGCAGGCGCGAGGTTGTGAGTTTGAACCCCAGTAACAAAAAGAAAAAAAAAAAGAAGACTCAACTGCACGCTTAGCTCCACACCCCTCACAGTGACCTCAGACGTCCTCCGACTCGGCCGCACACCTAACAACACATTCCAGGCACCTTGCTAAGCCCCCACCTTTGGACACTGCTACTTTTGCAACTGCAAACGGAAATCCCAAAGTGACACCCAGGATTTGGAGGTGGATTTATTTTATGTTGATGGGCATTGATTGGGATCATTCCCAAGATATCGGGTTCTGATCTCTGGTGGTCTAGGGTGTGTATGGCGTAAGCAAGCACAAAGTACAGAGGCAGAATGGCTTGTCCATTGGGGATGGGTTTATACAATGTGCATCACAGTGACCAGCTATACATCACAGTGGCCAGCCGTTTCTAAGAGACAGAAGCAACCAGAAGTGGAACAGGAACTGTTACCTGAGCAACTAAGAAACTGAAATATACTGGTTGGAGGAACTGTTTTCTGCTACACTTTGAGGATCAAGCCCTCAGTCCTTGAACCTTTAGGGCACACTTTGTAATTTAAACCATAATTCTCTTTTGCTCACTCCCTGTCCTCCTGTCTGATCCCATTCATTTAATAAATATGGACTGAGACCCAACTATATGCCAGGATTTGAGGCGATCCTGTGGACACGGCAGACCCAGCCTGGCTGGCAGAAGTTGAGCAGGGTACCAGCGATCAAGCAAACTCCACATCCACCCAGTTTCTCCAGCCAAAACCAACATGTCTCCCTGGAGCCCTGCTTTCTTCAGTTGCTCCATCTAATCCATGAGAAAATCCCATCAACTTGACCCCAAAGTCATCCTAACTCTGACTTCTCCCTCACCCACTGATGACCCTTACCATTCCCTGCCACCTGAGCTCCTACAGAGTCCCCTAGCTTGTCTCCCCATACCCCGCTTCTTCCTGAAGTCTATTCCCCACACAACCTTCTTAAAGAGCCAATGAGAGCCAGGCATGGTGGTGCACGCCTTTAATTCCAGCCCTCAGGAGACTGAAGCAGGAGTATTGCTGTGAGTTAGAGACTAGCCTGGGTTACAAAGTGAGTTCAAGGGCAGCCTGAACCACATAGTGAGACCCTGTCTCAAAAAATAGGGCTGGGGATTTAGCTCAGTGGCTTAAGCACCTGCCTGGCAGGCGTGAAGTTGTGAGTTTGAACCCTGGTACCAAAACAAAAACAAAAACAAAACAAAACAAAAAAGCCAACAAGAATGGTTGAGGCAGATTTTAAGATAACTAAATAAATGTAAAATAAACAGAAGTCATGATAAGTGTAGGAAATAAATGAAGTGCTGAGAGAGTGAAGATTCACAGGAACCACCTGGAAATGGTCAAAGGTGACCACCTGGGAAGGTGACCACCTGCCACTTGGCATGGGCCACTTTGGACCCACCCCCTACTCCATCATTTGCCACAGCAACCAGTTCTGCTCACATTGGTCTCTGCAGCCACGTGTCAGCCTGTACAATAACAGCTCATGCTCCTCTGTCACTTTGGAACAGAATCCCTGAAGGCCTCACACCATACAATTCTGGAGAGTAGGGGACTTGGTGTCCTTGCAGGAACCTTGGCCAATAGACCAATGGGGACAGGGGCCAATGGATGAATGCCTTTCCCTGTCATTTTCTGGGTACATAGATCTGAGATGCACACCCTACCATCCCACAGCATCTGCTGTGACTACAGCCAGCCTCTAGCTCTGCTGTCCCTACTCCCCTGCTGATTCCCTTTCTTGCTCCCACCTAAAGAATCATATTCCTGAATAAGTAAGTGTTGCTCCAGGAATCCACCATCAGAAGAACCCAAGTGGAGGAAGGGGCCTCCCCAGCAAGTGATAGCTGAACTCATCTCGGGGATAAGTGAAAGGGGAGGAGTCTCCTGGACAGCAGGTGCAATGGTGTGTCTGAGAAGCCCAGAACAGGAAGGTTGGGGTCTTGTGGGCAAGATGCAGAGCTCAAGAGTTGAAAGTGGCAAGAACCAGCCACACAGAACCTTCTGGGCAAGGCCAGAGACTTGGGTCTTTTCCTGAGTTACTGGGAAGCTGTGAAAGAGCTGAGCCAAGAGAATTCCCATGACCAGATCTGTCTTTGAGGAAGGTGGCTGCTTCTGCTTTCTCCATGGTGTTTCTCTATGTGTGCCTTGCATTCTTCCTTTCTCGTCTTCCTTTCTTGTTCCTGAACCCAGTTTTCCTCCACCTTTCATGGCTGCACTGTGCCTACCCGTCCCTCTGTCCCCCCTTTACCTTCCCCCTCACCCATCTCTGTGCCACTATAGCCTTTGCTTTACCTTAAAGAGACAGTGGGAGAGACTTAGTAACACAAGGCAGTGCAGTAATGGGGACCATATTTCTGAACACATTCAGGACAAAGGTCTGAGAAATTCCAGCGACTCACAGGTGTGATGGGCAACGCTTGAAACTGGAGCTTTTGTGGGAGTTCTGAGATGTAAGTCAGGGGTCAGATGAAGAAATCACTGTGCCCAGAGGTGGGAAGAAGAGCGCAGGGATGAGCAGTGTGGGAGAAAATGACACTCTGCTTCTCTCTGAGACCCATCACCCTGGCTGCATGACCACGGGCAGGTTATGTCGCCTCCAAAACTCGGCTCCAACATTTGGAAAAATGTAATAATAATACAGAATTCATTAGGGCTCTTGGTCATGAGTAATGAAAATACACACAAGCTAATTTAAAGGAAGAGAGGACTTTATCCTCACAGAATATAGGAAAATAGACGCACACAGATGTCCAAAAAGGGCATGGCAGGGCTCATTCCTTTTCTCCTGTTTTACTCCAAACCAGCATCTTCTACTTCCCAGTCGGGCTGGGCAAGCTGGAACACTTTGACTTCCTGGGGCAGGCAGCATAGCTCAGTAATAGAGCACTTGCCTACCCTGTGTGAGGCACTAGGTTCCTTCCCCAGCACCAAAGAAGAAAAAGAAAAATACAAAAACAATTTGACTTCCTGGAAAAAGACTGATATCTAAAACCCCTCCCCTTCACACACATACACCAATTCCAAAATCCCAGAAGGCATCTGGGCCAGAGAAAGTCATGTGATGCTTCTGGACCAATCGGCTGTGAGAAGGAAGTCTGAGTGACACAGCTCAACTCAGATTAGCCTGCACCAAGCAACTCCCATTCTGGGCAAGACTGTGGGTTGTAGTGTACTAACTTGACTGTATGAGTCCCAACCTGAAACCAGTCTTTTGATTGATTGATTGATTTTGATTATGTGTTACCTGTGAGAACTAAAGAAACATCTTACCAGAAAAAGGAAGGAGGGGATGATCATGCAGTTAACACCCCCAAAACCCACTCCCTGAAGTGGAATTGGCCTGCGAAGTGCCCACAGCTCAACACAGCACTGGGTCCCATTGCTGCCCTCTAGAATTTGTGCCACCATTTACACCTCCAGCAAAACTTCTTTAGAGCTGCCCTGGTTACTGTCACGCCCACAAGACCTCTGTTCTCTGCTTCCTGCTCCACACGGAACAAGACCAAACCTTTGATTTTGCGCCTGTTCACACTGCCAAAGGCTCAGGGGGCTTTCTGTCCTTAACCTGCACTATTTCTCCGCACCACTCAACATCATTTTCCCTTTGGTCTTTGAAATTCTCCTCTTGGTCTGTTTCCAGCTTCTCCTTGGTTTTCCTCCAAATTTCTTGGCCTCTACTTCCCTGTCTCCTTCACTGGTTCTCTTTGACCCATCAGTGCTGCCGTGCCCCCCTGCTCAGTCCTGGCCCTGCCCTCTTCCTTTGGCTCCCGCTCTTGTTCTAAAAGTCTCACTCACTCCTGTGCTTTCACAGTGTCATCTTTCGCCAATGGTCCTCAGCTTTCGACTCCAACTCTCACCTCTCGCCGGGTCTCCAGGTCCTGGATCCAAATGCCTGCCCAGCTTTTGGCACCTATTCATGGACATCAACAACTCAGCAGACCAGATTTAGTTCTCCCTGCCCTGGCTGTTCCAGCGTGTGCTAAATGATTCTGCTGTTGTAACTGGATGCCTGAAATACTCTCTTGGTCCATTAAAATAGCCTCTCTTGGCAAAGCTTGTGCCCTAGCCAAAATATCTAGGAGCTAGCCGAGAGGCTTCCTTCTCTGATCACCTGCATCCAACCCATCAGTGAGTGGGTCCTGCCAACCCCACTCATTAATTACAGGCTGAACTCATCCCTCCCCTCCATCCATCTCCATGCTGCCAAGCTCCCTGCACGTCCTCAATGCTTTCCTTGCTTCCTCTATCACCCCAAACAATCCATTCTCCAGTCAGCAGCCAGAGGGATGATTTTAAATTTGTAAATCAGATCATGCTGCTTCCTTGATTAGATGACTTTCTTTAACACTTAGAATAACATGCCAACTCCTTACCCTGACTTACAAGTTTCCCCTGATTGGCCCCCATCTCTATCCCCAGGGATGCTACCCATGGTTCCCACTACTTCCACTCTGCACCAGGCACCCTGAGCTCTTCTGTTCCTCTGACATACCAAGCTTCTTCTGGCCTTGGTACCAAATGTTTCCTCTGCCTGGTCTGCTCTCCTTCACTGTAGCCTCTGTGTTAGTTTTGCATCTCTATGAGAAGATAACTTGCAGGAGGAAAGACTTATTTGGGTCATGGTTTCAAAGGTTTCAGTCCAAAGTTGACTGGCTCCGTTGATTTGAGGACTGTGGCAAGCCAGAAACAACACAGAGGAACAGTGAAGTAGAGCAGAGGGGCTCATCTCAGAGTGGTCAAGGAGAGAGAGAGAGAGAATGTAGTCCCCAAAGGCACCTTGCCATGACCTACTCTCTTCAACTATGTCTCATTTTCTAAATTTCTGTCACCTCCCATTAATGCCATCAAATTAGGAATCCATCGATGGACTAATCCTGTGATGCAGTAACAAATCTCACGATCCAATCTCCCCACCTCTGAACATTGCTGCCCTGGGGACCAAGCCTTCAACACACGAGCCTTTGGGAGACATCCAAACAGGACACGTTCCAGCCCCCTTCTGAATGCTCAGCTTCTCTTCTCCTCCAGCTCTTCACTTAAAACTCTTTCCTCCAGGAAGCTGTCCTTGACTCTCCTTCCTAAAGAAGAGTCACCATTGCTTGATACCCATCAATTTCTGATTTCTTTGCACAGAATTTATCACCATTTACAATTTTCAAATGTGTTTGTTTATATTCTCAACAAAATAAAACCCCCGTGAGAGGAAAGACCTCATCTCTGATATTTCTTCTGTTCTCCAAATCTAAAACAGTGCCTGTCACATAATTTTTCTATCTTTTTTTTTTTTTTTTTTTTGAGACAGGGTCTCACTATGTAGTCCAAACTGGCCTCAAACTCACTATGTAGCCCAGGTTGGCCTTGAACTTGTGATAATCCTCCTGTCTCAGCTTTCTGAGTGCTGGGGTTACAGGCATATTCCACCGTACCCAGAGCATCATTTTAATAAATATTAAAAACTAATAAATATTAAATGAAAAAAGGGTAATAAACCAGTAATTGTAAAAAGAAAGGTCATCAGGGGTACACAAGTGCAACAGGCATTCAGCAGGCCAAAAGTTATGGTAGTGTCTGGTGAGAGAGCAGAGTGGAGCAAGCTGCAGCCAAAACACCCAGCAGGGGCTGAGCTGAGGCAGCAGCAGGGTCTCCAGGAGGATCCCTGAAAAGATAAGCGTTTGCAGTCGTCAGATACAAGGTGCAGTGGGAGGGAAAATAAGGACATGGCACAGAAAAACCAGAGGTTAATTGAAAGTCTATGGAACAAATTTGTCATTCATCACCTTCCAGCTCCACTTCTGCCTATCAGACCAACAGGGCACTCAGTAAAAACCAGAGGACTTCTGGCTAAATCAATGCAACTGCTTGTAGACACTGGGGATTGCCAGTGTGCTAGAAGGAAGCTCATCTCATTCTGCTGTGTGTGCTGCCACATCCTAGCTACACAGCCACCTCCCTGACCAGTCCTTGTAAAGCAAAACCAGACAGTCAGCAAGCTCTGCGTGCAGACCACAGCACCTGTGTGGCACTTTTCTCATACAGGGAAAGTACAGGAAACCCATTCAAGCCTCCCAGATAAACTGCCTCTCTGTGGTTAGGATATGGCTTGAGTGCATCTCTCTAAATTCATGTGCTACAAGTTTGGTCCTCAGTGTGGTGATATTGAGAACTGATAAAACCTTTAAGAGGTGAGGCCCAGTGGAAGGCAGTTGGGTTGTTGGGGGCACCACTCTCAGAAGGTATTAATGTAGTTCTTGTAGGATTCAATTAGCACCATGAGAGTTGTATAAAAAGAACAAGGCCAATCCCTCCCCTGTCTCTGGCCTTTATTCCAGTCATATGATCTCTTCTCTGCCTACCATCCACTAGAAGGCTCTAACCACAGACCAGACAGATAGTGCTGTGCAATCTTGAACTTTCAGCTTCTGAAACTGTGAGCCACATAAACCTCTTTTCTTTACAAAGTATCCAGTCTTGGGTATTTTGTTACACAAACAGAAAGCGGACTAAAACAACTTCTTTCCTTCATTCATCAATAGAAATAGGAAAATGAGTCACTAGACATATGACAAAGGAAAGAAAAATCTTAAGGTTCCTAAATAAAATGAGCAGCAGTCCAACTGTGTCATCAGAGAAACACAGAAAGACATTGCATCCATAAGAACAGCCTACAATGAAAAATGAATCATCAGAGAATAAGGAAACAAGTTATTAGATTCTAAATCATATGGCTGCTGCAATACAAATAAAGAATTTGAAGATAAAGTTGAGGAATTCTCCAAAATATAGAGTGAAAAATAGTGAGAAAATATGAGAGAAAAGATAAGTCTTAGCAGACCAATCGAGGAGGTCTAACATTTGAAAAAGAGGCACTCTAGAAAGAAAGGAGAGGAAAAAAAGAAATCAACTACTGAATAAAACGAGAAGTTTTCCACAATTCAAGGCAAAAAGAAAACTTTTGACTAAAAGGGACTTATTAGTAAAATGAATTTTACAATACTCAGAACAGAACTCACTACTGGGAGTTGAAGATACAGTTAAGATCCTGACGTCTCCAGTGGAGGGAGGGAAGTTTCCCACAAAAGCACGAGGAATTACCTGTGGCTTCTCATCAGCGACTCTGGATCCCGAAGACAGCTGAGTCATGCCTTCCACTTTCCAAGAGAAAATGATTTTGAAAATGTGTTCAAACTATCAAAGAAATAAGAAGGTTCAGACATCCAAAAACTCAAAAGAAAAATTACCTCTTGTGCACCCTTTCTAAAGGAATTACTGGAGGAGATGTTCCAATAAAATGAACAAGATACTTAAGAAAGAAAGAAACCTGGGAACGGGAAGTTCTGGATGATGGCTGGTTAGGATAAGAAGTCAGCGGATTCCAAACATGAGTTCTTCAAGAAGAACACAACGGGGCCCAAGAATTAGACAACATTAGGAAGAAACTGAAATATATTTCTAAAATGATAAGGAAGATTGTTTGCTTCTACCAAAAAGCCAGGAATTAAAATATGCACTTAAAAACTCCAAAAAAGCTGGGTGTGGTGGCACATGCCTTTCATGCCAGCACTCGGGAGGCTGAGGTAGGAGGAGCATTGTGAGTTCGAGGACAGCTTGGGCTACAAGGTGAGCAAGGTCAAGCTGAACTACATAATGCAATCCTGCCTCAAAAAAAATAGGGCTGGGAGTTTGGCTCAGTGGCTTAAGTGCCTGCCTGGTAGGCGTGAGGTTGTGAGTTTGATCCCCTGTACCGAAAAAAAAAAGTATACAAAATAATTATGATCTAAACATCAAGCAGACTAAATTAAAGCATACTTTTCAACAACTGATAGAAAATGCAAAAAGATAATCTATTTGGTTTTGATGTGGGGAACATTTTCCCTTGAGTCTTTGTACCAGGGTTGTGGTATAAGAGTGAAAATGAAGGAAAGATAATTCTTCTAAACCACCTGGTTCAACACAGAAAACAGTATTTACACGATCATCAAACTGTGAAGGCATTTCCCTGGATTTCAACTTCTAAAATCAATCTGTGGATAAAACACAGATGACACAAATGTGGTTCAAGAGTAGAATGTAAATGTCACCAACTTTGACAACATAAATAGAAAGCTGGAAGAAGCTGAGAAGTTAAAAGGAGTGGGTAGGAGAGGTGAGTGGAAAGAAAGGAGATTTAATAATGTTCTCATCATGCTGAATGAGCATGGAGAATTACTGTTTCACTTTGAAGGAACAAGAATTGAGTATGTCAAGAACATTAGTGAAAATTGCCAAGGTAAGCTGGGCATAATGGTACCCACCTATAAGCCCAGTAGTCAGGGGGCTGAGGCAGGAGGATTGCCGTGAGTTCTAGGCCAGCCTGGGAAACCTAGTGAGTTCAAGGCCATTCTAAAATACATAGAGACACCCTGTCTGAAAAAAAATTTTTTTTCAAAGAAAGCCAGTACAGTAAATAAAGATAACTACCCGAAAATAAGAGGCAGGAGCAATACAGTATGTCTTCATTTTTCACAGTAGCAAGTCAATATAGGTCTAAAGTTAACCAATCAAGAAATAGGGGTATAGCAATATTAGAGACCACCTGGTTCAATACAGAAAACAAAATCACAGCAGTTGCCACTGAAGGACAGAACTACACTTCTGGATTCATGGTGAGTTCTTTAAGCAGTTCACTGAAAAGAAAACAAACCTAGGTTAGTTTACAGATGACTCTGCATGATATGTGGGCACTAACCAAAGGTATACTGCTATATTACCACTCCAAAGTGTCTCTAGAAGTCAGAGGTATGGAAAATCTTCCAATGGGCAGAAGTTCGAGAAGCATATTTGGTTGTCTACTCAGCTGAACTGAAATGACCAGAAGTAGGAATCTACACTAGCTCGTGGGCTTTGCTTACCGGTTGAACTGGACAGTAATGGATTTGGAAAGAACAAGATCAGAAGATGAAGATAACAGGAGATCTGGAGAACAGGTGTTTGGATAGACCCTTGCAGTGGGCACAGGGTACAGATATGTAAGGCTGCCACCTGAATTCTCAACCGTGGGTCACTTTAGAGGAGATTTTTCATAATCACATGGGCAAGTTGACACATTTTGTGGTTGTTTATTTGCATTTTCCCCCAGCTACCCCAGTATTTGCTCAGTGGGACTATACACAAAATCACCATGGTGACAGAGATGAAGTCTATGTGTGAACTTACCAATGGGAACACGAAGTTCATCTGATTCCGTCCCCTCCTGAGTGCCTAAATTGACGATCACAGAGACCAATGCTGAGCCCTCGATATAGCCTCATTCCCAGAAGATCAACCAGACGCCTGAGGGCAAGTTGACTCTTTTGAAGAGAACAGCAATTTTTTCCTCGTTAGTATAATGTATCTTCAGGACACAGAATTGCCTTCCCTGCCTACAAAACTCTTGCCAGCACTGCCATCCATGAACCCACAAAGTCTCTTATCCGCCATTGTGATATTCCACACAACAATGTTTCTGATCAAGGAATTCATTTGACAGAAGTAAACCAAAAGGGTCAGGCACATGAAAATCAGTATTTTTTCCCAAAACCATCAATTAAGAGCAGTTGGTCTAACAGAACAGGAAAAGTGCCTGCTGAACATTTCACTTTGAGTACAAAACACATTCCAAAAAGTTGGTTTCTGTTTTACAAGGTGCAGTATAGGATGTGAATCAATGACCAACTTAAGGTGGTGTTTTCCCAGATGCAGGATACAAAGCTGAAGAAACAATGGGTGGAAGTAGGGGTGACTCCTCCCACTATCACATCTAACAACTCACAGGATTTTGTTTCCTATGATTTGAAGTTTTAGGGACCAAAGGAACAACCACGGATTTAGGAACCAATGTTTCTACCAGGGACCCAATAATGGTTGCACTGAACTGGAATTCAGGACTGACCCTGGACACGTTAGGCTCTTCCTCTACTGAATAAACAGACGAAGAGAATTGCTCTCTTTTTTTGTCTAGCTGTAGACTGACTTATGGAAAGTCCCAAAAAATAAATCCTCTTCTGCAACCCAAAACTCATTGCTCAGTATAAGTTTTGATACACATAAGAAAGAATATTACAGCCGGGTGCAGTGGTGCATGCCTGTGATGCTGGCATTCCTGAGGCTGAGGCCAGCCTGGATTATACAGTGAGACCTGTCTCAGAAAACAAAACAAAAGCAAGACAATTATGACACCTACTACAGGTTAAAGTTGAGACAGGAGGATCAGTGCAAATTTGAGGACATAGTGAGTTCAAGGTCAGCCTGAACTGCATAGTGAGACCCTGTCTCAAATAAATAAAAAAAAAATACATATACACATACATACATACATACAGATTAAAGTGATGAGTTGGCTAGCAAACATTGAGGCTGGTTCCAAGAATAAAGAGTTAATAATTATAAAGCACAGAACATTAGCAAAATCTCAGTTCTAATGATTCAGTGTTACAGTTTTCATGTTGTGACACATGAAGACAATATTTTTTTCCTCTTCCTTAAAGATTTCTGCCTTGAGAGCATCAAGTCTGGAGATGAAAATTGGTCTTACTAGGAGTGTTTGGAACAGGTTTGTTTGAATGTTTTAAGTAGTAACAGTATAGATTAAAATCTCCACTAGTTTTAATTTTTAAAAATAGAGAGACTGAGCCAGGCTTGGTGGCACATGCCTTTAGTCGCAGCACTCAGGAGTCTGAGGCAGGATCATTGTGAGTTCGAGACCAGCCTGGGCTACAAAGTGAGTTCAAGGCCAGCCTGAACTGCATAGTAGAACCTGTCTCAAAAAAAAAAAAATATATAGGTCCGGGGATTTAGTTCAGTGGTGTAAGCACCTACCTGGCAGGCACAAGGTTGTGAGTTCAATCCCTGGTACCAAAAAAAAAAAAAAAACAGAGAAAGAGAGACTGGCCAGTTATGGTGGCAAACCCCTGTAATCCCAGCACTTAGGAGGCCGAGGAAGGAGGATTGGAAGGATTGCCACAAGTTTGAGATCAGCCTGGGCTATATGACAAGACCCTGTCTCAGAAAACACAACCAAAACAGAAAGAGCTTTCTCTCTTAACTACTATTGTAGTCAGGGATTGCAAGGAAAACAAGACAATACAGGACACATAATTCATAGTATTATTTATGATAGTCACCCAGAGTCAAATACAAAGAAATTGCAGGAAATCTGTCCACACACTAAAGACCCAAGGAAATCCTGTCAAGGGCCTGGATCCCAAAGCAATGTCCTGTATGAGTCCAGCTGAAGACCTAGAACCCATAACAATACCCCCCATGAGTCCAGCTGGAGGCCTAGAGCCCACAAGAGTAACTCATGCAAGTCTGTTTCATGAATCTGTGCTGGGAAGGCCCAAAAGTCAGTGGTGGGATCTAGAAAGTCTATGGCAGTGGGACAAAGGATCGGTGCCAGTAGGTTGAGAAGCCAAGAAGCAATACTCAAAATAAGGCCCAGGGCTCCCCGGAAAAGTACCATAGCCATCCTCAGTGACAATGAGGTCCCAAGCTCCTCCAACAATGAGAACAGTTGAGTTCATATCAGGAAGCCAGTGTGCAAGCTCCTCCTGGAGATTGAACAGCACACATCTTCCCCTCCAGAACTAAGAAGCAATGCTCAAAGTAAGGACCAGAGCTCCCCCAAAGTGAACCTCAGCCATTCTCAGCAACAGGGTCCCAAGCACCTTTGATGATAACTGCTGAGTTCATATCAGGGAAGCCAGCATGACAAGCTCCTCCAGGAGAACCAACGGCTCCAAAAAACAATGCTTAGGAGAACCCACAATGCTATTCTTCCTCTCCAGGTTCATTTTTATGCTGGCAACAGTCCTCAGGTGGACCCTCTGCACTCAGCACCACACTGATTTAGTTCAACTTGTGTTTAAGTTGACCATCAATTTTCAATTCACCACAACTATAAAGGGGAAGCTAAGTTGCTACTACATGAGCAGGACAAAGAAGCCAAGAAATTCTCTGTTGAGCCACTTAGTAGTGTTCCTGTGTCCAAAAAAAGCTCTGTAATGTGAAATGTGCAGTAAGGGATGAGTTAAAAATATCAACCTCAGCCTCATAAAAACAAAAACAGAAACATTTTCTTTTCTAGGTATGTG
The DNA here is from genome assembly GCA_004363535.1 of Dasyprocta punctata. Lineage (NCBI taxonomy): Eukaryota > Metazoa > Chordata > Mammalia > Rodentia > Dasyproctidae > Dasyprocta > Dasyprocta punctata. The sequence continues at coordinate 18,096 of RJWM01030322.1, forward strand.
TATGTTTGAGTTTGTATATATTAACTAATTTCTTTTTTCCTTTCCCCTCGCCTTTTTTTTGTTCGTTTGTTTTGTTCTGTTTTTTTGTCTTTTTGAGACACCATCTCGCTATGCAGTTCAGGCTGGCCTTGAGTTCACTTTGTAGCCCAGATCAGTCTTGAACTCACAATGATCCTCCTGCCTCAGCCACCTGAGTGCTGGGATTACAGGCGTGCGCTGGCATGCCCGGCTCCCCTCACCTTTATTGGGAGTAATTAATTTTATAGTTTGGCCTTTAGGTTATAGAATATTCAAGCAGAACTGCAAGTAAACTTGATGGAGATCAACATCTAGAAATGAGCACCATGACTCACTCAAAGGTGAACATGGTTGTTGGGATTTTCTAGCTCTTCTTTTTGAAAACAAGGGGAGTACCTTACACAAAAGATTACTGCACCTCATAAGGTTAAAATACATGTATTGTCATAAGCAATTTGAAGCTCAGATATGTGTAAATGAATGCCAGGTAGCCAAAGGGGTGGACTGTAGCAGGCATTAAACTACTATCTCCCAACTTCAAGTCCACCCTTCTAAACTCTTTGTGATGCTGGGGTCAGGACTTCACAAATTGCATCTCTTCATTGCAAGCTGGCTCCCTTTTAGATTCTGCCAGTAAGAGGACTAGGAAAAACTGGAAGGCAGGAGGAAAGACAGAATATGCCTTTTCTGCTGGCTCCTTCCTCTCACCCATATGATTCTACAGATCCCCAATCCAGTCACAGTAGTTTATTCCAACGGTCAGTTCATTATGGGACAACGTCACCAAGCTTCTTCAGTAATATCAGCACTAGTCAACTGGTGTCACCATATCAGAGATCTATGAGGCCTCTTCTCCAAGTTTCTAGCTCTCATATAATGTCACCTGGCGACTAATGCCACCAGCCTTAGGGTGAGGGCTTCTTTTCATGGCTACTATTCCCATGCTACTTCCATGTTCTTTTTCTATCTTTTTAGTCCTTCAATACATGTTTAGCCAATTCTCTATTATTAAATTCTTTCTGTTAAAATGCAGTTGTGCAGTTTCTGGTTTCCTGACTGGACTCTGACTGTACAGGCAAGCAATTCTAAATTTGTATTAAAAGTTTCCTATACAATTGAATTTAAAAAAAAAATTCTGAGAGAGAGAGAGAGAGTCTAGTGATGGGACCCAGGGCCTCATGCATACTAGATAAACACCGTACCTTTGTGCTATGCCCCAGTCTAGTACTTCTTATTAATAGTCTCTAATTCTGTTAAATAACTTCTGGAAGAGTGCAGTTAGAAAGGGCTATAAGGTTGTCTAGTAGGAAAGCCTCTTCTACTTTGGGTCAGGTATAAAGAACTTCCAAGAGGAAATGACACCAAGACCAGCACTGGAAAATCATTGTAATGAACCAGGAAGAGGATGAGGTAGTAAGCCAGTGCTCAGGGACAAAGAAAAAAGCAAAAGGTAGGAGAAAATAAGGCTTCATTTTGTGTTCTTGCGTGAGAACCTGAAGCATCAGTGTATTGGGCTAGAAAGGCTTGACGCCAGATCAGAAAGGACCTTTGTACTCAATTTCAATAAGGAGTTGGGATATTTTCCCAGGGAGTATAGAGATCATTAAAGGAGTTTCAACAGAAGAAGGGCATAATCACATTCATTGGACCCCAGTGTCCTTAGGATGACCTTGAATGCCAAGCCCCTCACTCTCAGCTGAGTCGCATCTTCACCAGAGACTTGCCCCAACTCCACATTGCCCCCCATCCCTCGGTACTTCCTCTAAACATATTTGTGCTGTGTCTCCACCCCTCAGAAACCTTGTTAGGACACTAGTTAGTGTGATAAACTAATTTGCAGTGAAGTGTTAGCAAATGAAAATGTTTTATCCGTCCTCAGGGTATTTTCATTTTAATGGAGACTTGGTTGACAAATATTTACTGAATAGTCTATTACATGCAAGAAACTATGTAAAACTCCTAGGGGGAGTCATGGCCTGACCTAAATAACTCGTCTCTAATGACAGAACTTGAGGCTCTCGAGGGAAGCGTTGTAGGCAGCAGATAACCTTTCTCGTCTCTGAATAAACCAAACAAGAACACGTGTTGATTTGGACGTCCACCCCTGCAGTGGAGGTGAATGTTTAACTGTCATCAGCTTGAGTGCTGCTGACTCTTGCTGGAACTGTCTTTGGTGCCTCAGGAACCAATCCCTACCTCCTTTTTGGAGACCCATAGGTCTTCCCCATGGGATACCAGAAAGAGAGTACTGAGGAGCTCCATCTCCTGCTCGTGGTCACCACCAGACCCTCACCTGCCTCTGTGTCCATGACCTTCACCCAGGCACACACACCGAGGGCCCTGGGGACCTGGTTCTATGCCCGGAGTGGAAGAGTCTCCAAGGAGGTATGGGAGGGTAAACTCCACCGAGGATCTGATGGAGCTCAAGCGTCAATTTGGTGTGGAATGGATTGTCCTTTGGAAAGTGGAGCCTCTTGAGGCTGGCCTGCTGTCTTTTTTTGTTTCTCCTCTCCTTTCCCTAGTCCCCATCCCCATGCCTTCCTGATTCTTCTGAGTAATCAACCCAAAAGGGAAGATGACTAAAGGCAGGAAAGGATGAACAAGGATTTCCCAGCTGGAGTTCCTGAGTCCTTCCCTCTCACCTCCTTTCTCATTGCCAGGCCTCTCTCTCAGCCCTGCCTACCTTGACTGGAGAGCATCACCCTCTCCTCCGCTGGCACTGCCCCCTCGCCTGCTTGCCACTCCTCTCTGGACACCATAGGAGGGACACATCCTGAAGACAGTGGTGCAGTGAGGACCTGGAGGGCAGAACCCCACAGAATTCTTACACAGACCTTAACTGTGTTCCCATTCATAAAATGGGCATGACCCAGGCACTTTTATTCCCTAAGACTATCTCGAGGACTTCCCACTCCAGTGGCCCTTCCTGGCTTCTGTTATTCCCATCCATTAAGAAACACTGACACCTTGTGGTTATCTGAGGGGTCCACAGCACGGACTCCAGTTTCCTAGAATAGGGACTACATGTAACAAAACCCTTTGATGAGCCAGGCGTGGTAGCACACGCCTTTAATCCCAGCACTCGGGAGGCTGGGGTAGGAGGAGCATTGTGAGTTCGAGGCCCACTGGGGCTACAACTGGAGTGCAAGGCCAGCCTGACCTACATAGTGCGAACCTGCCTCAAAAAACCAGGGCTGGGAGTTTGACTCAATGTCTTAAGCACCTGTCTGGCAGGTGTGAGGCTTTGAGTTCAATCCTCAGTGCTGCAAAAAAAAAAAACCCTTTGATGAGTTTCTCAGGGGTTTGGGAGGGAGGGTTGCAGAGGGAGACAAGGCTGTGCTCCGGTGCTCAAACTGGTCTTGAACTCCTGAACTCTAGTGATCCTCTTACCTCAGCCTCCCAAGCACTGGGATTACACAAGGGACAAGGGTACCTAGAAGTGGGAGTTCCCCACTCCCAGCCCATGCATTCCTCTGCAATTTCCATCCCTCTCCCCCTAAAGTGCACCTCAGGACCCCCAGATAGCTTGAGAGTCAAGAGTCATATTGGAATGGCTGTGTGTATCTGATCCTTGGCAAACATGACCCAGACACTGACTGGTGACAAGGAGAAAAGGATCATGGATAAAGCATGCCATCAATAACCCACCGAGTGACTCATTGAGTCCAAGTCAATTCCAGGAGCTGTGCAGCCCCCACCCCACTGACGTTCACCCCAGAAAGGAACAGTTGGAAAGGTGAACAGGCAGCTTTCTGCCCCAGCAGCTGCCAATCATCCGCTGACCGACTGTGGCAGCACATGGGCCACAGATGCTTACTCAGCACTCCCAGTGTGTGTGTGTGTGTGTGTGTGTGTGTGTGAGAGTGTGTGTGTGCGTATGTGTGTGCACCCAGGGAAGATGTGCAAAGGAAAGAGGATGCACACAGCATGAGGTCCTGGCAGATATAAGCAAGTGAATCACAAAATCATCTAAATTCATTTATTCAACAAATACTTCCAAGCACCTGCTGTGCACCCAAAGCAGGGAGCTGCCTCCCACACTCAGAGGGTTCCCCTGCCTTCCACCTGACGGCATCTGAGCACAGTCTGCCCTGAGTCTCACATCTAGCTGACCTACTTAACTCTGCCATTGTCCCTCATCCTTGCATCTCTGCGTTCCTGGGACCAAGCACACCAGAGGTGCCTAATGCGTGCTTATTGCAGTCATTAATCCAGTCCAGTGCCTGCCCTTAGCAAGGATCCACTTACCAGTGTCCCTTGTAACTGTTCACTCAGCCCTTCCTTGGGTACCACAGCTGATGGCCACTTATCATTGTTGCCTAGGCTGCTTTATCATCTGACCTCTGTTGCAAGAGGCTGAACAGCAAGTCAAATTCACAGGAGCAGGAAAAGTGGGTAGTGGTCCCTTTGCTGGGTAGTGGGGAAAAAACTTGATGCTGGGTATTGGCAGGTCTGGGCTCCAGGATGATGACGTCAGGTTTTCCCTGCCCTCCCATCTGCTGCTCCTAGTTACAGGCCACCAGCGCATCTCCATCTCCAGGCTCTGCTTCTGCTTATCAACCTGCATCCCAGCTGTCTTCGTGCAGCAGGAGGAAAGGAGATAGTCACAGCCACCCCAGGGCTTATGGTTTAGATCTAGAAAGTCCTCTAAGAGGCTTGTGTGTTAAAAGGTGGGGCTTTTGGTAGATGACAGTCATTGGTGGACAGGTCTATTTATGAGTTCTTAGCAAAACATGCTGCTGGAAGGTGGGGCCTGCACTCACTTCAGCAGCACATATACTAAAATTGGAATGATACAGAGAAGATTAAGATGGCCCCTGCACAAGGATGACATGCAAATTCATGAAGCATTCCATATTAAAATAAAAAAAAGAAGGTATGGCCTGAATGGAAGAGGTGTGTCACCGAGGCTTGGCTTTGGGAGTATATCTCCCTCCCTGGTTCTTCCTTTCTCTCTCATCTTCCCAGCTGCTATGAGGTGAGCAGGACTCCTCCCCAGTGCCTTCCGCCATGCCATTTCTGCCTTACAGCCAGTCTACCATGAACCGAAACCCCAAAACCAAGAGCCAGATGAAACCTGGATGTCTCCTTGGAAATATGTACAATTGCTCAGTGCCACAGTTCTTCCCTGTGACCAGAGAGAAAGAAGAGGACACTGTAATCCTCTGTCTATTAGAATCTTGTATAATGAATTAGGGGACAATGGAGTTGACAAAAGAGGCAGGCTGTGTTACCAGGAAAAAGGAGAGAGAGAGATGCTGAGGAGGTTCAGGAATTGAATAGTGCCCCGCCCCCTGCAAAACAAAAAAACATTCACAATCACCCAGATCTGTAGAATGTGACTTTTCTTTGAAAATAGGGTTTTGCAGATGGATTTCAGGTAAGGATCAAGATGAATTTACGCCAGCGTCATGGTTTA
>RJWM01030323.1:0-23490 GCA_004363535.1 Dasyprocta punctata
TTTATTTCTCTCTTTACAAATAGTCACCGCTTTTAATTTTGTATGGTATCTTCTGCATATCTTTTTCTAACTTTAAACAAATGAATATCTTCAAAATATTCCATTTTACTTTATATTATTGCCACATAATACTGTATATTTTATTGTCAAATTATTTTTATCCCTTTTCAGTGTGGGAATCATCCATTCTGATATGTAAAATTCAACTTACTTCCTTTTGTGATGCAATGTACAATATTTGCTTCTTCTTTTTCAGTAGGTGAATTATTTCCATTCTGTTGCTCTCCTGGGTGTCCAAGAAAATTGTTTTGGTTAATGAAATGTAGAGAAAGGGATGAGTGCCAAAGTTATATCTTTTTAGTTTCTTTCTCTCTTTCATGAAAGGCTTGATGGATCATGTCAGGGTCTCTGTCCATTAATTTCCAGAGTGCAAAGGTGAGAAAGCAGGTCAGAGCTAAGGTACAAAAGAGTGGGACCACAGTAAATTTTGTTGTTGAATGCCACTAGAATGTTTGTTACCTGATTCATTTAGTTTAGCCTGACTCATAATTTAGTTTCATTGCTATTAACTATCTCATTGTGTAAGAATCAACAACAGGGATCTCATCTTACTTAAAAGATTTGGCACGGCAACATGGATCATCAATTGAGTGAAGAAACAGCCCACAGAGTGGGAAAATATTTGCTTGCTGTTCCTCAAAATATTCATATCTAGAATAAATAAAGAACTCCAAGGGGCTGGGGATGTAGCACAATGACACAGAACCCATTGGCCAAGCACAAGACCCTGACCTTGATTCCCAGTACCTGCCCAATAAAAAAAAATCAAAAGGATCAAACCCCACAAAATTTAAAGAACAATCCAAAAATGGGCATCTGAGATGAACAGACACTTTTGTGATGCAGTGGAAATAGCAAATAAATACATGAAAAATGTTCAATATCACTGGTCATTTTAGACATGCAAATTAAAACAAAGCTGGAATTCCATCTCACTCTAAAAAGAATGGCTAGTATCAAGCATTCAACCAATAACAAATGCTGGTGTAGCTGAGGTGAAAAAGGAACTTTTCTCCATTGTTGGTGCGAGTGTGGACTGGTACAACCACTGTGGAAATCAATGCAGTGATTCCTCAAAAAAATTAAAACCAAGGATTCCATATGGTCCAGCTATTTGCTGTCTTGGTATTTTCCTGAAAGAGTTAAAACATCATACCCTAGCAATATATGCATACTCGTGTTTATAGTCACACAATTTGTAATAGCAAAATCTTGGAAACAGCTCAAATCCCCATCAGTTAACGAATGGATAAAGAAGATGTGTTTTGTTTTATTTTTTTAATACAATGGAGAACTACTCAGTCTTAAGGAAAGATAAATTTGAGACATTTCTAGGTAAATGGAAGTACCTTGAGACCATACTCTTAGATGAAATAACTGATACACACATTTGTAAGTACAACATTGTTTCTCTGGTGTGAGAAAATGAAAGCATAAATAAGGACTAAATTGTATAATAGATATTGTGAAGTAGGAAGAAAATGTTCAAATGGAGAGAGGAACTATAGAGGGCAAAGGGGAAAAGGAAGGAAGGAAAATGTAAAAAAGAAAAGACAGAAAAATTGAAGCAATGCTTTTGTAAATAAAGAGGGGAAGAGGGGATGAAGGGAGGGGAGAGGAATGGGAGGAAAAGAATTAAGACATATTGTGTACAGGAACAAATTCCCTGTGATCACTGTGATTATTGCATATAACTCAAATGTACCAAAATTAATTAATTAGAAAAATAAGTGAGTTGATAAAGGCAGGGCCGTAGTCCAATATCACTGGTTTTCTCATAGGGAAAGGAAGTGACACCAGGGACACACACAGACACACACAGACACACACACACACACACACACACACACACACACACACACACAAAGATTATGTGAAGTCACACAGAGAAGGCTGCTGTCTCCAGGCAAAGGCTGAAAATCTTAGAGGAAATTGCCCGCATATTGTTCTTGGAGTACCATTCCCCAGCCTTTTTTGAAAACATTTTGTCATCTGAGCTATCCATCTATGTTTTTTGTCTTTTTTTACATCACCATGTCAAACTAATACATTAATGGGCAAAATTTTAAAAAATTATTTTCTAATCAAGCCATTCATGAAATGAATATAATGGCACGAATTTCACTTACTTTACAGGCAAGGTAAGAAAACATTCACTTAATAGCAGTTAAAACTTTAACTTAGATTTTGATGTTCTATGTATGTTAATTTACATTCTAACCAGGTTACATGAAAATTCCCTTGTTTCAGACCATTGTCATTATTTGAGTTATAAAGTTCACTCTTTAGGTGATTTTAGTTAAACACACTGAGGAGAAGTGAAAAAGTCATGAAAATCATTACTGTATCTGTTAACACATCAAAACATTTAGTAGATGCTTAGAATTCTAGAAGGAAGATAATGACCCGGGTTCATTGTTAAACTGTATGTGCACCTAATTACCAGATAGATTTTGAATAATTTTGAGAGTAACTAATTATATAGGTAAATTCTGAGTATTTTGTGTTTTTATTCCAAATGTATCTGTTCAAAAGATAAAGGACATACATTACATATAAAGGGCATGTATATACATACATATTTGTCAAAAACTTAACAGTTGATCATCAGTAAAAGTTGTTTCTATATACCAAACTAAACTAGTATCATTACATACAAATTATAGCAATAATAGAGTCTTAAATTAATAAATAGTTAACTTGATCTCACATGGGTATTTCAGGGACACTATAGGAATATTTTGCTTTTTACTATGTGAATGTTTGCTTTAGAAAAAACTGCTGATTCTGCCAACTAAAAATTATGATTAAAACAGTAAATAGATAATCTTCAGAAGAAGAGAAAATATTTGCAAAATATACATCCAAGAAAGGGTTGATTTAAAAACCAGAATATACAAATTGTTCAAACAACTCAATAGCACGAGTTAATGAATGTGATCCTTATATCAATACAATTAACTAAAAAATAGAAATAAAAATGGGAACTAGATCTAAATAGACACTTCTCAGGACATATGCAAATTACAAATTTCCATCACGTATGTCAAATGTTTGAAAGGACTAAACAAAGGAGGCACAAATGAAAACTACAATAAGACAGGATTTCATTCTAATTAGAATGATTATTTTAAAAAAGATAGAATCTCTGGGGAAAATGTGGAGAAAAAATTCTTACACATTGTTGGTGGGCATGTAAATTGTTATAGTTATGGAAAATGGTATTAATGTTTTTTAAAATATCAAAATATGACATGAGATAGCTATCCATATGTATATATATATATATATATTTTTCTTTCAACATGTCTAATAGATATTGCATGTTATTTACAATAGCCAAGAAAAGAAAATAACATAACTGCTCATCAAATACCAAATGATGCATGCACAAAAAATTTTCAGTAGATTTACACAATGGATACCATTAACCATAATAAAGATGAAATTCTCCAATTTGTAATAGTATGCATGGCACTAGAAAACATTATGCTAAATGAAATAAGATATGCACAGAAAGCTAAATAACATGATTTCACTCATATATGAAATCTAAAAGTGTTTATCTCACAAAAATCAACCATTGAACAGTGATTATGAATGGTTGCCAAGTTTACGAGTGAAAGAATGGGGAAAGTCTATCAATGGGTACTAAATTATAGTTGGATGATGGTAAGAAACTCTATTTTACTATTGTAGAGTAAGTATAGATAACAATAAGTAGGTGTAACTCAAATTTTCTAGAAGAAATGATTTTGAAATTCGTTCAGTGCTCGAATTGAACCTAGGGCTTTATGCATTTTAGACTATATATACTTGTATCAAAATGTCACATGATGCTTCATAAATATGTACAGTTTTAAATGTGTCAATTTAAAAATCTTCAAAAAGGCATGGTTAAAATAATTTTATTACACAAGTAAGGCATCATAAACAAGAAAACTCTTATTGCCCATATATTTTTCCAAACCTTTAAATGAAAGAATTAAATCAGGCAATTTCAACATTTCTCAATTTTTCTTTTAACTTCATTATGCATCAGACAATCCCCCTGAAGAGCCAGTGTATTTATGTATCTGAGCCTTTTCATTATTTGAGGTGAATAAGAAATCTTAAACTGTTCTATCAGGCATATCTACATTATTTTGCAATGTTAAAAGAGAAACGATTTTAAATGCACAGTGTTTGACAAATCTAACTCTGTAATTTGCATGATGGAATTTCTAAATACTATTGTAGTTGATGGTATATTTATATCACAGACATAAAGATCAGAATAATACTGTTGATGTTTTCTGTATGCAAAATACTTTATGTATCTCCAGATAACAAATGTATGCTTTTCAAACTTCTAGTAGTTTTGAATAACATAAACTGCAGAATCGGAATCAGTAAACATCTACAAATCAAAAAAAAAATCACTAAAATTTAACTCGGTTGAACTAATTCAGCATTTGAGTGAAAATCTCAAATCTAAATTTACTTTCCATTTCATATCTAACAATTATTAACCATTGTCTCTAAACCTATGAAATACTGTATCAGACAAAACTGGCACAGGACGCTTTTTTTTAACTCTCTTTCTTCCAGCAAGCATTACTTTGTCATGCAATAGAATTAGGAATAAAATTTTTGCAACATGATGAGTTTCCAATGGAAATGTTAACAAATTAGTCCTAAAAAGAAACTTATGCAAACATGGTGTAATATAAAGAAATAGTTTCTCATGTGACTACAAAAATACCTGATTTATAGATGCTTTTTTGTTTTTAATTTGATTTCCTTAGTAGTACGAATACAGAAGAATAAAAAGAATATGATGTGATATATGAGAGAAATATGAGAGGATATAAAACAATTTATGTTAGCCAAAGACATAAGCACTGTTTAGTTATTTTTTTAAAATAACATGTGTGAGGAGAGTTTGTACGCTATCACTGTTATAGCTTTTATGCAGAAATAGTTACAATTATTACTCTAGTTAAGAAAGATAAATAAGTAGGTAGGGGGTTGCAGATTGTTAATTATGACACCTCAAATATATTATCTCCTGATTATCTTATCCTGTCTGTCCAAAAACTAATACACTTTTGCAAAATTGTAGAACTTTTATTAAAACTATTACTAAAAATCATTACTGTTATGATTACTGAGCACATAAAATAAGGCTGAAGTTAATATCTGGAGGTAAAATGAAATATGCCCTCCAAGCCTTGCTATAGTATACTACAGTGGCCAAGATAAAATATGGAAGTAATAACATAAAAATTTGACTTAGTTTTAGAAAATAAAATGCAAATTATAATTATTTTGTAAATATTTCCCAAAGGAATTTGAATTATTTTGAAGGATGTTTGATAATTTGGATTATATATAATTTTATGTGTATTGTAAGAGGAGAATGGAAATCAAGAAATCATAAAACTTTAAAAGTATACTCATGTGTGAGGAACGGCTGATGATGGTGGCTGGAATATGTAAAATTCATTTTGACTAAAGGAAGAATCAATTGAATCTTTAAGCAAAATCTTGACGAGACAAACTATAATGAAAGATGGTCCTGAATTTATAATGGTTAATGAGATATTAGTAGAAATAAGGAGAATTTGATTAGGTGGTGCAGTCAACAAAACAACTAATGATTTTTTTTAACTCCATAAAAAATCTGGTACTGCTTAATCAAATAATTAACCTGAGAAATTATTCCTTTGAAAATATATTTTAATAAAATTATGTTTAGTATTAAGCATGTCTCAACATGTCAAAAAAAACTGGATAGTTTCAAAAAGAATATGAGGATTGAAGCCATAGCTAGAGACATCAATTTAAAAGTCACGTATAAGGCAATAACACGAGACTACAGGTAATGCAAAGTCATAAGCAATGCTAAAGTTTTCTCAGGTTAAGTATTTCTGCTTTGAAGAGATCAAGGCCTAAAATTAGATAGGAGATCTTCAATAATTTTCCAGATAGTCATTCCAGTATCCCAGGGACATTACAAAAGAAATTTCAGAAAAATGTGTTTAAATTGGAGACTTAGTTATTGCTTTAATGGGCATTTTAAAATCTTTTTAAGTGCAGAAAATTGTTTAGGTCTAGGGGAAGGGGAAACTGCTAGTCAAAGGGTAAACTGTTTTAGTTATATAGGAGGAATAAGTTTCAAAGCTCTACTTTAAAATATGGTAATTACAGCTAATATAAATGTATTCTTGATAATTTCTAAGAGAGTAACTTTCAGGTGTTTTAACACCTGACTAATGACAGCATGTGAGATAATGCATGTCTGTCTCATGTAGCCACTCCACAGTATCCATATTTCAAAACATCATGTACAAGATAATACATATTTATATAAGTTTTGTTAATTAAAAATAAAACTTTTTTAAAAAGAAAAATACAAAATACCAATATACATTTGATATGGTTTGAACATGATTTAATTTTGCCCTCCAAGTGTTGATTTGTGCTTAAAATATTGGTTCTCAGGATGAAGGCGTTGGTAAGGAGTGGAGTTTGGGGAGGTAGAGACTAGTGGGAAGTTCTAATATCCTCTTTCAAGACATGATTTCAGTAGGAATTTACAAACCCAGTCTCTTTCTCCAGGGTACTGTTTAACACATGAGCACACATCTTTCCTCACAAGTGTTCTTGCAATTTCTATCCATCATGAAATGATGTAGCTGAGCACTGAACTGGTGCTATCACCATGACCTCGAACCTAAAACTGTGGGCTAAATAAACCTTTTCTTTTTATAATATTAGCCAATGGGGGTATTTCTTTATGGTGGTTACATATTGACCAGATAGATAACTGAAAGAGAATGAGGTCATTACTATAAAAAAGATGTAGAAGAGCATTTGAAATAAGTTTGTGGGTAAAATCTGGAAGAGCTTGGAGAAGCAGATCCCAGAATGTCTACAATACTGTAAAAGGAGCATTATGGATGATTCTGGATAGAGTGCACAGGACAAGATTGCTGATAGAAATGTGGATTATAAAGACGTGTTGATGAGGTTTCAGATGGAAATTACCCATCCTATTGGGAACTGGGCTAAAAATCACTTATTTTCCACCAGAGAAAAGAACCTGTCTTCATTGAGTCCATGGGCATTGTAGAAAGTCACACAACAAAATTACGAGATTATCAGTCAAATAAGATTTCAAAACAGAAGAGTATTTAGTATGTGGCATGGGTATTACTGGCAATTTTTAGACAGATTCGAAGTGAGCAAAAAACAGTGCAGAATAAAAAGTTTTGGAAAATTTGCAACCTGGCCTGAGAAGACGTAAAGAAGAAGCACGTTTGTAAGTGAAAGCAACGCTATTGGCAGGGAGGGGACACAGTTTTGTTAATGAAGATTGGTGGGAAGACTGAATAAATCTAGAGTCTCAGAAATCTTGCAGGTTACTTCTGCTTTCATGGGCTTAGTGATTAGGGAATCCAAATTTGTTTAAAAGACCTTCCAGTTAGGAATTGTTTCAGGACAATTCTTTGGGATGCCCCAGGATTCTGGCTCACGTGAGGAATGCACGGAAGCAGCGCAATTGTTTGCCAAGAAGGCCCATGAGCAGCATGACCTGGTGGTAGATCTTGGCATTGTCCACATCATGATAGTTTCAAAGATATGCAGAATGTTTCCATCAAGATAAAGAGGTCTGGGAGACTGGAAAGTCTTGTTCCCCAAAATAGTACTGTTGAGAAATGGTGAAACATCTAGGAGATGGAACATATTAGGAAGCCCTGATGTTTTTGGGGATGCGGCCTTAGAAGGGATTGTGGGACACCAGCCTCCTTTCTTCTGCTCCTGTTCAAGGGGGAATCAATTGATCGTTCCCACATGTTCTCTCCCTGTTGCTCTCTGCCACAATGAGATGTAGCTGAAAACAGAGCTGGTGCTAACACCATGAATTTAAACCTCCAAATCATGAACTAAGTAAGCCCTTTCTTTGTATAAAGTCAGCAGAGCAGTACTGCAACACTGAATAATAAACCGTTTTTAGATCATTTGTTTTTTCTTTACAGATTTTTGCATTAACTTATATACAAAATTTGGTATAAGATTTTTCTCCATGAATCAAGAAATTATATTACATAAGGTCGAAGTTGAGGAAATCAAAACATGCTAGCAGGTTAACCTGGTAAGGTTGCATCTATTACTGATGCTCTGAATTCACTAGGATTTGTGCACACACATCTCTCTGTGTGTGTGTGTGTGTGTGTGTGTGTGTGTGTGTGTGGTGCTTGTAGTGGGTTGGCAGGATAACTCTTCTCATTAACAATTATCATTATTAAATAACTATCACTCATGGTGAATTCATGTCAAAATGGACCTCAAACATCATTGCAGAAAAAGAGGTTACAGCATTCACAAACTAGCTCTTAAAGTTACCACCTATAATGGGTACAATCCTGGTTGAGTCAATTGGACTCTAACATAATTTGCCAAAGAAAAGTTTTGGCCATGAATGCTATCAAAAAAGGATGAACAAGTTTTATTCTACCACGTTTCTGGAGGAAAAATTACATGGAATTATTTAGTGAAGAAATTTTGAATGCAAAGATCTATCAGTTCACTTCTTGAGGAATTTGTCCTAATCACAGAAAATGTTAAGAATAAAAACTGGTTTGCATTAGACATATATATTTGCAAGCTCCAGAGTGATGACTTATCCAACTTAATATAATTTATCAGACTATATAATGATTCAATTGTCAGCACTAATTGAACATTGATATTTTAAAATAATTAAATATCACAAAGATCTAATTCTCAAATTTTACATATGTGCCGTAATAGAGATGCGTATTAAACAAGAGAACGGTTAGGAATTATAACTGTAAGTATGGTAGTGGTGATGTTCATGGAAAAATTATCCTTATAAATTAATTAAATTCATTTGAAGACTATTTATGAAACAAGGAACCATGTTCATCATTGGTGTTCAGTAGACAGACTGCTATCAGTAATACTAGAATTTATGTGAGCATAAGAAAGAAAATTAAAATAGCTGCCATTTTAGTATCGCCTTCTTCAATGTTCTAGTACTGTTTGCCATAAAAAGCACATATGAACAGCAAAGTGTTTTCATGCTCTCTGCAAATTTGCTTCAATGATTTGCCTGGGTATCATGGATAACTTTTAAGAGAAAGATTTTCTTTTTTAAACAAATAGTTGCTGAAATAAAGAATCACATAAAATCCATCTATGCATTTTAACAGTTTGATGATTTTAGATAAGAACCAAGTTGACTGTTAAAATATTCCATATTTCCAAAACTGATTTATTAGAACCATTTTTGTGTGTGTGTACTCCCTGCATTGGATATCACGTTTTACATATCTGGTTTTTTTTTTTTTTTGGATAGGTTTAGCAGATTGATGTTTCAAATTCCAGTTCTCAGTGAATATTTTATTGTAGATATCTTTTATCACTAGTAGAATGAATATTAATGTGATCTGTAGGAAATTATCTCACTCAATTTTTCCATCGTTTATACACAGTTTTATCATCTGATCTATCATCATTACTCTCATTTATTGAAGTCTTAATTAAAGTCTTCAAATGATGACAAAATCTGTAAAGAAAATGGTTAATTATAACAGCAAATAAAGTGCTTTTTAATGTTAAAATTATAATTTCTGGAGTCACAGATTTCTTAAATTAGAGAATTGATTTGATAGTTTTTTTTCAGAAATGTATTCCATCAATACCAATTAGTTTACTACAGTAAAATTTCTAAATATATTAATAATAAAGAACAAATGGTATTTCTCGGTGAAACATACTCATTTAAAATCTTTATAGTGAAGATACTCCTAGAGAGAACTACAAAAGTGTACTGCATCTTAATAAAGTTATTTTATTTTACAATTCTCTAAAACAATAATATTTCTCTCTTGTTTGGCATAATGAAAGTGTAGCCCATGTTTCATACCTCCAGCAGAGGTGCAGTGGATTGAATATTTCCACTTAATTTTGCTGCTGTGTTTCTAGCTGGTCTAAGTTTTATTAGTCATACTTGTACTCCTGAAAAACACATAGATATCAGTTGCTTTTAAGATGTATTTATAGGTTTATTTGGTAAGCACCATGTAAAAATGAATAAATCAGATTTCCGTGACTTGAAAAAGAATCAGGATTGTTGATTTTATACTGTTCTGAAAACATAATTTGATTGCTCCTGGAAAGTTCTTTTTTTCCCTTTTTATGCTAAGTTCCATAGGTAATACAATTTTACAGTTACTAATAAATCATATAAAAATTAACAGCCTTAATTAGAGCCTCACCTATAAGCTATTAGTGTGATTTTATTTATAGAATAAAACATTGGAGAAAATTCCTGGTATTAAGATGATTGTATGGGATAATGTATCTTGAAAACTATAAAGTAGTACACATAGTTTAGATCTGTTGTTATTTATCATGTGAATAATTATCCAGATTTATGATTCATGGAAATAGTCCCTAACCCATTTGAGAAGAAAAGGGTAGTCTATACTTAGATGGTTTTCAGAAAATAATCAGTTATTTATCCAAAACATGAGTTATCAACTTAAATTTAAAGTGACAAATCAAATATCTTTTTTTAGATACTTCAATTCTATACTCCTTGTCTCTTCATCTCTCTAGATATTAAAACTGATTTGATGTATGACTTTAAAAAGTTGCTCCTTTTTTATTTCCGTATTTTCCTGAACTATTTATTGGACTACTATTCTAACATCAAGAAACAGAACTACCAGATTCAAGTTATATCTTGTTCATTTGTCTTCAACATTGTAATTGGCACATTGTCAGAGCGAATGTCAGTCCCACCGTCTTACAAGAATATCACTCCAGTAGTGTTCTTATAACTCTGCCTTTCTATGTGTGTTGCATCATAAGTGATCAGTAGATTCTTGGTATGAATGAGATTAAAAGTGAAAGGCCCAGAAATCTATGGAATCCCTAGAAAAGTATTTAAATTGACTGTGGATAATCGACAGTTACAAAGTTTAAAGGAACTTACGACCATGACTTAAAAAGATGCTTTCAGAATAGTTATGTCTGGGTAGGTTGGCTTCCGTACTTGTAACTTACTTACACCTGTAATCAGAAGATAGTTATTCCTTACATTTTTTGAGCTTTTATAAACTGTCAATACCTGTTCTGTCTGTAAATACAGTAACAGATTTTAGTATCTATTATTCAAAAAAATTTCATGATTTATAGTTATAAAAGTAAAAGAGGCTACACTAATCTTATTAAAATTTGCAGAGCACAGCTATCAGAAGAATATTGTTACTTTTACTATAAATGTAATAAACTGAGATTTAAGGAGATAAAGATAGGTGCTTAAGATCAGAGAAACACAAAATAGCAAGGTTGGTAATGCTTCTACTTTATGGTACCTAAATCTTGTGTAATTTCTTCTAAGGCATGTGATTCGCAATTCATTATATGAGCATTTTTCTAGGACAGGTGCTGTCTATTTGAAATTTTAAAAAGTACTGGAATTCATTCTTTGAGTTTCTAAACTTTTGTAATTATACTCCAAGAATCAATATTGATCATGAAAATTTGTAAATTGTCAAAGATGCCTGAGAAATTGGTTAAATCCCAATCTTCATTATACGAAAGCTACAATATTAAAGCCAATTATTCTTTGAGATTTGATACCCAAACATTGGAGTCATTCATTTTTATTTTAATTTTAGAAAGTTTTTTAAATGTATTACTGGGGCTAGGGATTTAGCTCAGTGGTATAAGCTCCTGCCTGGCAAGTGCGAGGTCGTGAGTTTGATCCCTGGTACCAAAAGAAAAAAAAATTTCACTAACATTAAGAATGTTAATAATTCTTGTCATCAATACTTTGCATAGAATGACAATTCTCAACAAGAGATTCTCTAAATATCCAAAACATTCAGAATAGCGCCCATAAGAAAACATATATGGTCACATTATTCCTAATAGAGACTGAGAAACTTTGATGTAGATAGATATTTTGCTGATTAAATTAAAATTAGGTAATATGTGGTTAATGAAATATCCACGTATTATTTATGAATTTTACTATTCATAGAAATTTTATAAAACAAAACTATTATATATATTTAAACCACATTTTTACTTTTTAGTACAATTCTCATCCATTAAAAGACAAGCTAGAGATTCTAAGTCATCTAACAAGAATAGTAATATTATAACTAGAAATAAGCAACTTAATTACGGTTAGAGCAGGCTTGGAAGATTATATACCTCTGGGAAAAAGAACTAAATATGAATATCAGAGTTTTCCATAAATCTGTGGACACCGAAAATCATACAAACATGGGACCAAAGAGTCACCATGATTGTTTTATTGCTAAGAATAGAGCAAAATTGACAGAAACTGTATTTTTCCAAAAAATTTCTTTTGCCAGATTAAATAGGTAGCTTGGCAGATAATCAAACAGACAGAAGAATGGATAAGCAGCTACAGGTAGTCAGAAAAGTATTTTGCTGAGTTTGTAATTTGAGTACAGTTGTTGCCACAACCCTTAATAATTCTTTTTTCTGATGCTCTTTTGCTCTATCAGTATACTTCTAGTGGAGCAATACATACAGTGAGCAGAATATTACAAAAAATGTAGTCATTAAATTACACCTATTAGCACTCTTATGTCCCAACTCAACAAAATATCTGAATTCAGAATTTACTAGTGTGAGTGAAAATACTGAGGTTGCAATATAATTCTTTTTCCATGACAAAAAATATTTCTGATACAAGGAAAATACAGAGCTATGGTTGGTTTGTGTTCTCTGGATTAAAGGAGGCTTTATGATTACCAGTAACTGATGTTGTTAGTTTCTTCATTGTGTTGAATGCTCTCACATCTTCGTAACGTGAAACTAAACTCAGAATGGGTAAAAACTATTATTATTATTTTAAGTGAGAGAATGCAAGTAGGAATGTCAGAATTTCCTGACTAAAGACACATCTGGCAGATTAGTTTTGAGATAAGGAATGCATGGAAGTAAAGGTTATTTCAAATAATGTCTTTAATGTCACCCACACCATTTAGGTATGTGGAATTGCAATTATAATTACAATTGCGCATTATACACATAATCTATAATTATATCCTTGCTCTGTAACTTTTTTGTTTATTTGTTCCTTTCTGAGAACCCACTGTTTACAGATCTTCCATGACAAATGTTCTATTTATTCTTTCTAATGAACTTTTTAAAAAATGTAGTACAACCTTAGATTATCAAAGATACTAACTACTCGTAAATGACACATGAATCAGGAAATAGAAGATTATAGTATAAAAGAACATGTGTGTTACTACTAATTTAAAACCTCTCTACTGTACTTACCAGTGTTTTCTAGTTAGGCAGGGTAGAAATCTTGTACATTTGGGGATCATACTGTTTGGAGCTATTTGACAATTTTTAATTTATTTTACTGGACAAATAAATTTTTAAATTTTATATTAATTTATTATTACTAGATAGAAATAAAAGCATGTCTTATGTATTGGCATTATGCCCAGCACTTTAACTTATTCACCTGTAAATTGTATTGTTGTATATATTTCTTTAGGTTTTTAACATATGTATTATACTATATAATATTTTTTAAGTAGGATAAAAAGCCCAAAGAAAATACTTAAATAAAACACGTAGAAAATACAAACCAGAAGAGATAATAATAGAGTAGAAATGTTTAACATAATTATACTTGAACCGAAAAAGGAATGACAGGAAGAAATGGAAAGAAATAACTTAGGAAGCACATTTTAACAAAAACGACATCAAATCAGAGGCAGCAATATAATCCTAAATGTATCTAGAGTAATTGAAGACCAGTTTTTACAGAGGCAGCAATAATCAAATTCTTGAATTATTCAACTGTTTAAAGGGTTTGAGAAGACAATGGAACAGTGTTATCTTACTGAACTATAGAGTGGCTCTAACTTCGACAAAAATAAACTGAATGAAAATAAATACATTTAAAAAAAACAAAACTGACAGCTCACCAGCAAGTATACCTAAAAGGACATATTAATTGGCATTCTCTAGGCCTCAGTAAAATGATGTGATAATAATGAAGAGCAAACTTTAAAAGATAAATATATATAGAAATTATATATTCATATTACTTGTAAATATATCAAAATGGTGTTAGAAGTCAAAATTCGCATATGATTCAAATATACAGAAAATTGCATGTAGTTTGACAAAGGATCTGTGTTAGTCAGTTTTCCTGTTTCTGAGACAGAATCTGAACACTCACAAGCAAAAGGAGAGGATTCATTTAGCTCCTTTTTCCGGGGACTTCAGTGGAGGCTCCAAGGGAGAAGGATCAAGGCAGAAGGGTAAGAAAAGCTGCTTAGTTCCTGTAGCCAGAAGGAGAGCACAAGAGCAGAGAGGAAAGGTCAAGGGACCAAATATGGTTTTCTAGGTCACAGTGACACACGCAGAAGCATTCAGAAACTGCTCCATCCATCACCTGGGTGGCTTCTGAAACAATCAAATTGAAACAATTCAGCTTAACTGTCACAGGTTTAAAGTAAAGCATTCTATAGTCGAACTGTAATGTAGGAAAATATAAAAAGTTTACAAATGATTTTCTTGAGTTGGTTCATATAGCCTCTTGCGTCACAGAAATAATAATAGAAAGCATAAATAAACATGTCACTAGAAAGGAAATATTTGAACTAAATAAACAAAGGACCAAAAACTTCCATCCCAGTGCAAAAGGAGGGGAGGATAGAAGAACAAATAAAAGTAGGAACAGTAGCAATAATATACTGATACAGGTGTTTCAACAATTGCATTTATTATAAATCAATGAGAAAAAGAGCTGACGTATAATTGTATGCTACTAAAAGCAGAAAAATCCACAGCCCTAGTGTAACTGACTCATTTTTTTCAATATCTTCATTTCAATTTAATTTATAAAGTTTTCCATTCATAGTCACAGTTTCAGAAGAGAAAATAATCTCAGCATAATGATGAATTATTAGTTTCAATATATGGGCTCAGATTTTGATAATAGATAGGACCATATTTCTCATGTATGCTTGATACATTTTAAGAAGATTAACAAAATATTGAGGTAAATAGTTATTTTATTTAGCTTCATTCATAAAATCACTCCTAATAATTTGTTCCAAATCTTTTTCCTATGGTCAATGCCTTACACTTCAGAGAAGCCACATGGTACAACACTGACCTCACCTCTTTCTTCACAGTAAAGCAGAAATTGGAAGAGAAGGGTAACTTATTTTTATATTGAGAATACTTACAGTTGAAATTTTCTACATTCATGGGAAGACAAAGTAGATAAACTACTTGATTTTTGTTTGTTTGTTTTGATTTTTGTTTGGGTTTGGCTATGTAGTGCAATCTGGCCTTGAACCCACTTATGTAGCTCAGGGTGACCTCAAATTCATGGTGATCCTCCTGCCTCGGCTTCTTGAGTGTTTTGATTACAGGCATGTGCTATCACGCCTATCTTTGATTATTTCTTTAAAAATTAGTTATAGGGCTAGGGATTTAGCTCAGTGGCTCAAGCACTTGCCTGGTTGTGAGTTTGATCCCTGCTACAAAAAAAGAAAAAAAAAGGTATTGATTCTTATGGAAATGATAAGTTTTGAAACACAAGGAGCAAGAGCTAGATGTATGTGATAGATCATAAATATATCATATATTGCAAATATAGT
This sequence comes from Dasyprocta punctata, assembly GCA_004363535.1. Taxonomy (NCBI): domain Eukaryota; kingdom Metazoa; phylum Chordata; class Mammalia; order Rodentia; family Dasyproctidae; genus Dasyprocta; species Dasyprocta punctata. The sequence goes on from RJWM01030323.1 coordinate 15,756, forward strand.
AGACCATATATTATAGATCAGATTCAAAGGAAATATGATTGATTCCTACAATTTAAATCACATGCCCTTTGAGAAGTAAAGATAACTGTTTTAGTCCTTTTGAGCTGTTAAAATAGATTTTCATTGACTTGGTGGCTTTTATGTAAAAGTAATTTATTTTCCACCATTCCGGAATCTAGGAAGTCATAGATCAAGGCCCTGTCCAATTCTATGTCTGGTCTAGGTCTGTCCTCATGTGATAGAAGGGATATGGAAAACCTCTGGAGTCTTTTTTATAAGAGCACCAATTCTCATTCATGAAGGATCCGCCCTCATGACCTAGTCACCCTCAAAGTTTCCATCTCCTGGAACCATGACAGTAGAATTTAGGATTGCAACATTGTAGAGGGTGCAAGCATTCACTTTATAAGCAGACCAATGGTGGCAATTTACTTGACTTGATTGTCTTCCTTCCAATTAGTGACTTTAGGGTAGAAATTATTGAATAAACATAAATTTGTATTCTAAACCTAACAATGTTTATTTTATTGTGTTACAGAACAACTAGTATTTTATATACTGATAAGAAAATGAGAAAATCACATATTCATTCTGTTCTTCAGCCCCTGTCCCAATCTGTCATTCATTATCCATTTTTTTTTCCTGACTATTGTGCCAGTGTTTTTTAAGTGAATGCTGTGTTGTTAACACGAGCTCTATGAACAGCACTTTGCTTCCTTCTCTCTTAGTTCTTCTCCTGGAATATTTCAGTGTCTGAGAATGAAATGTTCTTTCCCATTAGTCAAAGCTACCCGAATTGTTCAATTCATGATCAACTTTCATAATGCTTGACTTAAAATTAGTACAGGTCCAAGCATAAAAAGAAGAATTGCCAGTGTGTTTCACCAATGTATCCTGAGAAAGAAGACCAGAAAACATATACTTAGCAATTTTATGATCTGTAATTCAGGTCATATACACCATCAGCAGAATATTTTGCTATCATTGTCTGGAATTATTATAACTATGGTCACTGTCACTATGGACCCCCAAATTCATGAGTTGATATTACTATATACTTATGAACATTAACAGTAGCTGAGTTGCTGATACTGATCAGTAGTCTTATTTTTTCCTCCTTTTCCCAATGTCTGAAAAAGTTACATATTTCCTACCTTTAACCCTAGAGTTCTCATCCCCTGACCTAATTCTCAGCACACATTGTTCTATTTTTGGTTCATAGAAAAGAATAAATGCCATTACTTAGGGACTTTGTCACGTTTATGACATGAAACCTCCAAACTCACCTTTCTCTGACGCCGTGTTCTCCCTGCTGACTCCAGTTGCAATGGATGAAATGTTCTCTTCCTTTCAAGTGCCAGTTGCCCCATAGGAACAAGGAGTCCTCATCACTGCCGACCTCTCCGAGAAGCTGCATGACTTATAACACCTGGCCCTATGAATTCCAACCCTTCACTTCTGCCCTATGGGTTCTTGAAATTTCCAATTGTCCATCTATTTTAGTGGTCAATATCTTCATCTATCCCATTTCTCAGCCAAATATTGTTGTTTTAGTAATTTCAAGGTATGAAATTTCTTTTTTCTACTCATCTGGCTTCTCCTCCCACAATGCCAACAAACTCTCTTTTAAAAAATAAGTGTAGGAAACATCAAGTCAGACAGCAGCTGACTCATTCTTTTTTTTTTATTTAAAAAAAACAAAAAAAGGATAGAAATGATACAGAATTTCAAAAAAAAGCAGGAAATCAACAGTAGTTACTGTATTGCATACTGTTACCTTAGAAGTTGTTCAGATTACAAAATTTAGGTATGAAAAAAACTGATCACACAATCAATCAAACAATGAAAGCCCAAACTGTTCTTTTTGATGAATTTGCAGAGATTAGTAGTATAGCTATCTATCATATATATATATACACACACACACACACACACACACACACACACATACATATATATATACATATGTACATACATACACATATATACGTATGCCTATACATTTCCCTAGTTAGAACGTTTTGTTTCCTTCTGATGTCTCTTGACCAGAGAGACTTATCTATGTGCAGAGTCAGCTAAGCCAAAGTGAACCACTCATGATTCTTTAAATAGGACTAAATACTTAAAAGTAAGGAATAAAAACTGAATTGGGCTTGATTCTTTATATGGTGAAGTCCATCAGGACCTAGTGTCTTTTCATTGCAGTAGATTCTGGGCAATTACATCTAGTCACTGATTGCAAAGTCTTTTTATATTTATGAATCCCAGATTTGTTTCATACACCTGTATTATCTTAAGTGTTATCTTTATCCCTACCCATATTTCTTGAAATATGCTAAATATTTGTTTCCCTCTAAGACATGTGCATGATTGTTCTCTAGCTGGATTGGTTGTCTATCCAATAGTCACTGGATTATGCTCATCCTTTATATTTCATTGAAGAAAAGCTTCACTGACCCTCCAAAATAAATCAGGCTTGTTAGTTTTTATTCAGTATTTTTTTCAAGGAATTGTCTCAATTTATTATTTGTGTGGGGAAAGAATGGTAAGCTAAGCAAACCTCTTATTTTTTAAACTGAGGGACTCTAGGAATTCTCTCCAGGGGAGTTGTGTTTCTTGCCTGATTCGTTTATTTATTCTTAACGCCAACTATAGTATTTAACACAAACTAGCTACAAATTATTTGTTGACTGAATATCAACAATGAGTCAGTTCTTTATTAAACGTTATCTGGCATCAGTCTATTTTTCCTTCTGTTGTCTAATTTGTTGCCTAATTTAAAAATATTTTTGTTTTATTTTACTTGTGCTAAAGTAATTCATTTTTTTTCTTCTAGGCTATTCAAAGTTTAAACATAAAGAAGGAGAAGGTGCATGAAAAGAAAGCAAGCAACAAACTATTCATTTATTCAGACATGAGGTTAGTTGGCAGCTGACTGCCTCCAAAACACCCATCTATGACATGTAGAAACTGCATACTCACTCATATCAATATACATAAAGCCTAAGTAAAAATTGTTTTCTGACTAAATACCAAAATACATAATATTTACTTAACACATCTTCTATTATTAGCCCCATTGATGTTTTCTGTTTGTAAGACAGTATAAATAAAATGCAAATGAACAGTTTGGCTACTAAAATTTCCTCGAATTTTCACTTAAATATTTAGAATAGTCGTTGCAACTATCTTTGTAAAATCAATTGCTATATATGGTATTCCCCTTATCTGTCAGGGTAAGGTGTGCTGTGTTTTAGTAGTAATAAAATCTATCATTTCCTGTGCCAAGAGAGTCTACCCGCTGAGTGAGGCTGTATCACAAATTATTTATATGTTGGTCATGTTGCAGCAATGTGTTTATTAGATACGACTTTCAAAGAATTCAAATATCTATTGAAAAACTATCACATCTGTTTTTAATTGTCAGTCAGTCCCTAAACATATCATATGAGGAACTCTAATTTCAAAATTGTGACTTTAGGAACTAAGCAGAATACTTGTCAAGAGTCCTAATTATTATAATATTTATCTTTTAAAACTATGTATTATCCTCTTGTCTTTCATAATCCTCTGATGTGGTCTCTAATTATTCTCTGAGCTTCTATTGTATTGGTTAAACACTAAAAATATCTTTGCCTATGCTATGCTCAATCTAAAGTTTTCTTCGCTCATCCTCACCTACTGAGATACATTCAGATGCCATCTTATTTATTTGCCAATCTTAATTTCCAAGTCTCTTTGGAGTCACAATTAAAGATGTCTCTTTATCTGGAAACTGTGCTCTTAGCGTGCATGTGTCTCTGTAGTATGTCATCTTGACTTTGCCTGCTAGGCATTCATCTATTATTCTCTCGTAAGAGAATAAGAAATTCAATTCTGTCTCTCAATTTATAGTATAATTATTTCTAGGAAGAAGATTCTGGTTAAATATTAATTGAGTAAGACAATGAATATAGATAGATATTACATTAAACAATTTTATTACTTTGAAATTTTAACAAATACTCCTACTTTGTTATTTTGACCTACAAAATTGACAATTTATTTGATCCTATCTAATATTTATTAGTGTTCCTGATACAGCATTAGTACTTCACAGATACTTGATTTTTTTTATACATATTTGTATTGAAACTTCAGAAGTCAGGAGAGGATTTACATGGCAAAACCAAGTATTTGGAGACCCAAAGCAAAGGACTTGGTCATCATACTTCACTCTGAAAACGACACAAAATCATTTTAGAAAAATTAAATGAGCCAGGTGTTGTGGTGCACACCTTTAATCCCAGCACTCGGGAGGCTGCGGTAGGTGGAGCATTGCGAGTTCAAGGCCGGTTTGGGCAACAACGTGAGCAAGGCTGGCCAGAGCTACATAGTGCGACCCAGCCTCAAAAAAAAAAAAATAAATAAAATAAAATAAATAAATAAATAGGGCCAGGAGTTTGGCTCAGTGGTCTAAGTCTACAGAATGAGTCTTACATACAACTGTATTGTTGCTATCACTTGCTCATGAGGACTGGTGATTGTATTAGAGACAATATCTTGTTTATATAGAAGATAGCATATGGGAGATTAATTATTTCTACATCTGCAGTATAAGGTGTTCTTTCATGAGTAATGAACTGCGTATTAAAAATACGTCACCGAATTTTTTTAATAGTACTATCCTGTCTTTCATCTTTCTTCTTTTTTTTAAGAAAGGAAGAAAACAACAAATTCCTTATATTATATTGTCTAATGGCAGAAGTTAATATAAGAAGAACAAATAGTTTTAGATATTTCTATCTAGCCAGAGAAAAATTCTAGAAAAACTTGAAGTTACTAAATGCACTCTGTACTACTAGAACCACAAATTGTCATTGCTTTGGAAGGTAAAAGTATTATGATATTATGCGCATGATTGCTCTGCTCTTATACTTCCATGAAGATTGAGAAATTAAAAACTGCAGAGCAGTTTATGCTATTTAAAAAGAGATGATGTTTAAGAGCCACTTAAGTTACAGAAGTGCTACCTGTCATTATATCTTCCACACCACAGAGAGAAATTAGGTGTTTGAAAAGCTGTAATGTGCCTTTTACTTGGAACGCTCAGACTTTAATTTTCTCTCTGTGGAGTAATTTGATGTGACAGCGCCAGTCTCTGTTTAATCTGAGTATCGTACTCTTCCTTTAGAAAAGTTAAAAATGAAACCCAAAGAAATCTCTTTTTCAATTTGCATTTATACTGTCCATTAGAAATGTGGCGTTTTCAACAACTTCCATTTTATACACAAATATGCCAATTTCCTGTATTTTAAATCTTTATAACAGAACATTAAAAGGCACTTAATTCTTTCTTAGTGCTGACTGAAATTTCAGTGAGATAGAGTTAGCTACCAAAATTATTGTGCCAGTAATCTGTATATGGACCATCTGAGAAAAAGTGATGCACCATTTTAAAATTATAACACCTGCTCCAAAATTATACAACATAGACAAAAAATTTGGGAAGAAGAATTTTGTGAAATGATTCTGTAAGACTGGTACCCTAATGATCAGGCCTTGGGAAGAATTGAATTCTGAACCACATTTTAGAAAGCTACAGTGGAATCGTTGGTGGAGGTCTAAACTGGACCCCTTAGTCCACTCTCTGAAAACTTTTGGTTAGGAAAGAGATGCTACAGAACCTATTGCTTTAGGAACAAATTCAGATAACTTCTCAAGTTTGTTGAATTGGTGAATATTTCCAGTGAATTTTCTGTTTGTTGGAGGAATTCTGTGGACTTTTAAAAATATGAATCCCTGATGTGGTGAATGAATCTTAGACAAAAGGGTCTGGTTTTATTACAACAAATATGTAGCGACTGACAAATGTGACAGAAGTTACAGCTTAAAATAAAGATGCAGGCATTCCTGAAAGGAATGCCCTGAAGAGGAGATCTAGGAGCAAAGTACTAGAGAATCACAATACGGTCATCACTAAAGTAGCATAATCCTGTCCAGACCATTTAAAAAGCACAGATTTAACCATTCGCCAAAGCCAGAGATTTCTGAGCACTGTCTTAATTCTTACCTCTGTTTAGTTACCATTTCCACCTGCCCTGTCTGGAAAAATATCAGCTCCACTGAATGTAGCAGAGTTGAGTATCAGAAAAAAGCAAGCCTACTCCAGACTTATTTCCCCTTAAACAGAACATGCAAAAGAAGCCAGAGAGAAAGAAAAAGGAACAGTTCATTCTAAAAAAAGTTTATAGCAGTAGGATGGAAACATACATATAATTGGATGCTCTAGTTATTGAATTCTGGCGTATCTCTTGTTATTAAGTGCTTTTTAATATCTGTGACTTATCAAGAAAGTTACTGTTTTACAATAATGTAAAATCAAAATTGGATAGATTATAGCATTAAATACATTTTAAGAGACTGAGAGAGACCAAAATAAAGTTGTATTTTGTTCTAAATTCTCATATAGATATATAGATGATAGATAAATGATAGAAAGAGAAAGTGAAAAGGAAGAGGAAGAAGAAGTGGAAGGAGGTGGCATAAAAATGTATACAGACTTCAGGAATCTGCAAAAAATGTATACGCAGTCCAGCAATTCTCCATACTAATAAATGTCTGGAGGCTAGTGGCCACCACTTTGAGCACCTCTTGTAATTATAGAGGCTGAAGGTAAATTGTATTGATCTCACGATGTCTCAATAGATTTAGTATTAAAATCTTTATGGAAGATTTTCTTTTCCTAATATATAGATTTTTGGTGGCCCCCCACCCCCTATATATAGTACATATAAATCAGATCTCTGTCTCTGTCTCTGTCTCTCTCTCTCTCTATGTGTATATACATATATATATATATATATATATATATATATATTCAGTATGAAATCATCAACCCAAAAGGAACATTATTATAAGACAAATGTATATTCTATGGAAAGTATTTGTGTTCTGGGAAAATGAACACTGACTGTTTAATGCCGAGGGAAGTAAAAATCTAAGGAAGAGTATTATAATGAAAGTGTTTTTTCTGTTTACTTTTCAAGTATCTATTTCTCTAAGTAAATACTGAATTTGACATTTGAGAAATCAATAATTTTTCAGGTCTACATGTTTAAAGCTATCTGTATTGAAAAAAGTTAGAAGGTCTTACAAGGAGAGGTGTGTTTGTGTGTGTGTGTGTGTGTGTTTGCTTAAAATAAATCCTGCTTGAAAATTGTATTGCTGAAAGACATATTCATTTATCATCATTTGAAAGGTGCACTAGTCTTTTTTTAAGAATGGGATGCTTTTATATAAAAATGTGTTATAAGAAAAATACAAATACATGCACTAATTCCCCTTGTGAAACTACATGAATTTATTGGTGGTAGAAATTTTAGCCTATGGAAGAGATGTTTATGCAATACATAGATTTATATACAATAATATATTAACATGTAATATGTCATATTTATATATTATATATAGTATATGAATTGCATATATATATATATATGCAGAGACAGACAGACAGACAGACAGAGACAGAAAGAAAAGTGATTGGAGTGTTACATGGAAAAATAAATTAATGAGTTAGCTTTTACCATAAAATATTTTAGTAGGTGTTTTTATCTTCCCAGCATCTGTACATGCTTGTCAAAATAAAACAAAATAAAAATATTCCCTTCTTTTAAACTTGTAAATTTCTATGTGAGTTGGGTGTGAAATGCGCATCCAGTCTTGGGGTGAGGTCTCTCTGTTAGCACTGATG
>RJWM01030324.1:0-22366 GCA_004363535.1 Dasyprocta punctata
GTTAGTATTTCATGTTCCACAAGTATAATTCTAGTGGAACATTCTGAAACTTTCTTTGGCCTATAGCCAATAAAACAATTCAAATGATGCATTTTTATAGAACTGAAAATTGTCTTCTCTCCAGATAGAAAAAAATCTGTTTTCCTTAAGAAATGCTTAACGTTTAGAGCTCATCTAATGTCTATATAACTGGCCAGGGTGGAATTGTGAGGGTAAAGTCCACAGGGTTTTCTTCAACCTAAATTATTCTTTAAATTCCCTTGATCATGCACATCTCCTGTTGGCTCATCATCATAGTCATTTCCTTGTAAGTCAAGAAGGCTTGTCAATCAAGTCTAAAGTTTTTAGAAAAGTTACTTCCTGCTGAAGCCATGATTTTAATTGGACCAGGTGCTCTTGGCATCTCTTCAAGTTTTCTTTACCTCCAAATAGCATTTTACAAACTCATTCATTTGGACACTTCTAAATTGGGTTGGTGGAAATGTCTAAGTCTGTTATGAGATTCGGAGGATGTAGAAGGTGTGAAAGTGTGGAAAAGGTACTTACCAAAACAATCCACCTGATAAGACCTAACTGATGTTATTTATATGTATAGGAAACAGAATGGGATCTTCACAACTTCAAAAATGCAAGCAGGTGTGTTTAGAAAACAACAATCAGGTATAAAGAAAGATAGGGTGGGGAAAATTCAGAAAAGCATTGATGCATTTCTAAAATAATACATTGATAGTTTTCTTCCTATGGCCCAATGATTTTATATTTTCAACTTGATAGCTCAATAATTTAGATGGCAGATAATAGTAAAACTTGGAGAGTTCAAAGAAAGTATGACCCCAGATTCATGGAATTATCATAATCAACCAATGTGGATATGACAGAAACAAATAAAAAATGGAAGAGCTGACCAAAATGGTTCAAAATATGAATGACAAATTTGCTGAAGATATAGACTCCATGAAAAGCTATCAGACAGAAATACTGGAAACAAAAAACTCTATAGAATTTATAAATTGCATAATGACCAATGTGAAGACAGGGTTTCTGAAATCAAGGTCAAAATCAAATAATATTCTATTGTATGGATATACCACATTTTGTTTATTCATTAGTTTATGACATTTGGGTTATTTCTACTTTTTGACTATTGTAAATACCAGTACTACAAACTTTTCATGTGCAAGTTTCAAGTAGACCTTCATGTGTTTTCATTTCTCTTGATTACATAACAATGAGTAGAATTGTTGTGTCATATATTAATTCACATTTAACATTCAGAGAAACTATCATGCCATTTTTAAAGTAGTTGCACCATTTTGCAACTCCACCAGCAAGGTGTGATGATTCTAATTTTTTCATATCTTCACCAACATTTGCTATTGTCTATTTTTTATATTTTAGCTATCCTGCTGGATAAATAATAGTAGTTCAGGGTGGTTTGGGTTTGTATTTCCCTAGTGACTAATGGTACGAAGTATTTTTCATGTGTTTATTAGCTGTTTTGTATATCTTTTCAGAAATATCTATTCAAACCTTTAGTTCATTTTTAAATTAACTTTGTTGTTGATATTTGTGACAGTAAATCTTCATTGTCAATTGACTGGAGACACCTAGGAGGTTAGTAAAGCACAACTTCTGGGTGTGTCTGTGAAGGTGTTTCCAGAGAAGGTTGGCATGAGCTAATGGGGGAGAACTACCCTGAATGTGGGTGGCACCATCCAAATAGGGTGGGACCTGGATGGAACACAAACAGAAGGATGAAGCCCAGTAACACAGCTTGTCTGGCTCTTTCTTGTTCCTAATGCTGTTTGGATCATTCTGGTTTCTCTATTTGTTTGTTAGTAAATTCCAACTCCAACAGTGAGAAGCTTGACTTCCACCACTAACCACATAGTCTCTTAATTCTTCACTATCTATACCTCCACAGAAAAGAATTTCACCAATCAGAGTACAAGGCTCATGTATTTCTGTTGCTTTTAGTCGCTGCCTTTTTATACCTTCTTAAAGTTGTTTCATATATCTGTAATACAGTTAGATTCTCTTGTCAAAGTCAGTATTTCTCCCTTGTATCACATGACCTCCTAAATTGTTTTTTAAATTGCATATGTTATGGTAGATTCTTTTCATGAAAAAGCCTATGGGTTCTGAAAAGTGCATAATCTCATGTCTCTCACTATAGTATCATACAGAATAGTTTTGCTGACCTAAAAATCCCCCAGGCTTCTCCTCTTTATCACTTTCTTTCCCCCTGAATTCCTGGAAACCACTGATCTATTTATTGTCTGTAGTATTGTTTTTCCAGAATTTTATATATAGTTAGAATCATATAACTACCAGATTGACTTTTTCACCTGGAGGTATGCATTTTACCTTTCTCTTTGTCTTTTTGCAGCTTCTAATTCATTTCTTTTTATCATTTTTATCTTAGGTTTAATTGATAAAATTGACCTCATTTTGATCTCATCTCCAACACTTGTCAGCCATATGACCTGGGATAAGATACCTCAGCTTCCCAGGGTTAGTTCCCACTTCATTAGACTTCGGTCAAGGTTCTCTAGCAAAATATATTCAAGAACCTATATTAGATGCTCAGTAAATTTTTTTTTCAATTTGCCTGAAATGAATTGGTATTTGTAACAGATCTAATACCTATTAACTCTCAGCCCAGACAGATTACTTAACCTATAGTTATCTAGTTCAGCTATAAAAACAGCATGGTTTACTTACCTCTAGAGTCTATTCTAGCATTCTGTTTCTTTTGTTTGTTTAATATTCTGTTCTTGTGTTGAGTCTCTGAAATCTTGACTACTATATGCCTTCATGTAGATTTTTCTTGGTCATCAATAATTAGGGGTTTATATACCTCAATTATCTGTATATTGAATTCTTTTTCCATTATATGTAAGTTTTCTGCCTTACTTCTGTGAACAGGTTTCTTATGTTGTTTGTACGATCTCCTGCTTTTTTTTTATTGACTCCAATAAATCTTATGTTATCCTTCTTTGCATCATCTAGCAGCTATTGGACTGATTCTTTGTGGTCTCTTGCTATTTTTAAGAAGTCTTTCTTTACATGATTGCCAACCCAAATCCTGTCTGCTAGATATGATAGTCTGCCCTCATATCTGCTCATTCTGCTGTATATGGTTTCAATGGAATTTTTAATCTAGACATCTGTTTGAATGAGTTTCATGAATTCCATTTCTTTCCTATGTTGGGCTTCATGATTTCCATCATTTTTCCTAAGTTCTTGTTTGTTTGTTTGTTTAATATGTATCTGCTCCAGAGTAACTAAGCGTGCTTTTCATTATGGTCACTGTCTCTGTACTTATCTGAGACACTATTTCTGATTTGATTTTTTTCTAGAGCCTTATTCATCTTCTTTGTTGCTTCCACTGTTACCAATTCAGATAGCTCATGTAGGTGGCTTTCAAATTGTTCTACCTCATTAGCTCCTCAATTTGCTTTTCATGAGCTAGAAGTCTGGGGTTCCATCTTGCTTAAGTGCTGTCTTGGTTACTTTTCTCTCACTGCTGGGACAAAATACCCAACACAAAAATCAAGGCAAGAAAGGTTTATTTAGCTCCTAGTCTGTGGAAGATTCAGTCCAGAATCAGTTGGCACCAAAGCAGGGTGGCATGGCACAGGGGCAGCACTTCATGGCTGCAGAAGACAACAAAGCAACAAGAGCAAAAGAGATGAAGAGCAAGCCACTTTTCCTCCCTTATATTGTACATAGGCTGCCTCCCCACTCCAGAGCTGGTGTAACACTCACAAAATCTCCTTGCCCTCCTCTTGCCTAGGATGAGGATGTTTACAAAGTAAGGACCCTGGCTCTCTGCTGAGTCACTTAGTTAAACTTCTAAACTTCTCAACTTGACACAGTGTAACAACCATAACAAGTGTCTTCTCATTTTCTATTTTTATTTTTGTCTAATTCCTGGTTTGATCCTTATAAGTTGCTTATGGAAAGTAGCTTTATTGCTAGTATTGAGAACTCTTAGGGAATCACTACTTCTTAGAGATGTCTTCCAGGTGTAGCTGGCTTTTGAGTTTTGAGTCTATTGCAAGATCCTACCTCTTCAGTTTATGGGGGATGAAATGTTGCTGCCTGTTTGGCCTAGCCCCCGGTTCTTGGCACTGGCCTAAAATATTGATGGCCTTTAGGCAATCTCAGTCTTGGCATACCATTGATTAGATCAATTCTGTGACCTTTGCTAAAGTATTACAATCAGCAGTAGCAATAGCATCAAAGACAGCCTAGAAAATGACAAATGGTGGTAATCATTAATTTGCCACCTTCACTGTATAAACTAGACTTGTGGTTACATAACAAAATATAAAACAAACTAGATAATTGTATTCAGTAAATATGTCCTTGATGTGGTGATTTTGCCCTCAGGGAGAAAATGTTAAAGGGGTTATGGAAAAAACAGAGAAACAGAAGAAGAGGAAGAGATTAGGAGGAAGAAGTATTATACAAACTTTGGGAAGCTGGTGAAAAAGACAGAAGGAAGAAATGAAAATACAAAATATCAACAACAAAAAAAGAACTGCAACAATGCTCAATATAAAAACAAGAACAAGAAAAAAGAAAATAAAACAAAAGCAAAAGCAGAAACAAGAAAAAAGACAAAAAGAAGAAAAAGAGATGTCCACTTCAGGGTGTGTCTCAGCTGTCACTGGTAGACAGAATGGGCAGACAGAGCCCAAATCTATGTTTATTAAACCCAACAAAGCAGCTGTACATTTGCAGTGGGGTAGTGGATAATCTCAGCAAGCCTGAATCTTTAGTTCCTATTATGATTGATACATTGTGTCAACTTGAGAAGTTTGGAGGTTTAACTAGAAGGTTTAGCAGGGATCCAGGGTTCTTATTTTGTAAACATCCTCATTCTGTGCAAGAGGAGGGCAAGATTTTGTGAGTGCCACATCTGCCCTGGGTGGAGGTGGCCTGTGTACAATATTTAGGAGGAAAAAATGTTTGCTTTCCTCCTTTTGCTCTTATTGCTTTGCTCTCTTTTGCCCTGGAAGTGTTGCCCCTGTGCCATGCCACTCGGCCTTGGAGCCAGCTTATTATAGACTGAAACCACAAACTGTGAGCTAATTTAACCTTTCCTTCCTTAATTTTGAATGTCAGAGGTTTTGTCTCAGCAAAGAAAGTAAAGTAACCAAGACAGTTCCATTGAAGTTCAAGCTGATTCTGGCTGTAAGACCAGAACCCAATTTGTTTAGTCTGCAACACTCCATGTGCATCCTTGTGGCTTGAACTTGACTTCCTGCTGGCTTGAACTTTGATCCTTGATATCCTGCAGACTTGAACTCATGTCTGCCTCATTTTGACTTTAGGAGCAGCTAGATGGAGCCAGCCTGCAGCTGCTCTGAGTTCCAAGCTCAGTTGGCTTTGCTTCAAATTGGCTACCAGTCAATCACCCTCTCCTGGGTTTGTGTCTGAACCCAAATAACCCACCAGCCACTGTAGTCCATCGTATTTACTGCTCTGTTCCACTAGTGCATTTCTCTATGGAGGTCTCTGGGAATGCCAATAGTCACCATATGTCTGAAGGTTAGAGCCACCCCGCCCACACAGTGAGTCAGGGCTCAGGGAGAAAGCACCACTTGCCATCTCCTTCTGTGTTGAGATCTCTTTCTCTTTGCTCTCCCATAGGCTTCAATTCTCAGTTCAGATCCTTGGGACCCACCTCCCTCCTTCTCTTTCTCACATTGCTATATTCCAGTGTCTGGACACCGAATCTCAGAGAGGCAGTTTCTCTGCTGTGCACCATTCTGCCATCTTCCCAGAAGTCCTCTCTAGCACTCTGTGTCTATAAAAACTTTGTACTTTGTTTTTTCTGCTAAGCAAACTAATAATGCAAATAAGGAAGCAGTACCTAGAGCTAAGCGTTTTCAAAGCTACTAGAGCATGATCCAGTTACATGCACAGAACATTTATAAATTGCTTTATATCGTTTTTACAATCAGGAATTTGTTTAGGTAGAGTATTACACACTTTGGTGGCATTAAACTATTGAATACTAACAGCTTTTCAACTTTTAAGTCTCCTTTTTCATGAATACAAACTGATAGTCTCCATTTTTTCAAAATTGGTAGATGTGCCTTAAAATAGAAAACAAAAGTTCAAATATCCAAGCATAATAAAACTATGAATTGAGAATAATAAGTAGTTGTCTCAAGAAATAAAATGCATTTAGTACATTTAAATATATTTTTTACTTGAGAACTAAAAACCTGTTATTCTCAATTAAAAATAAAGTGAAATACTAAGCTTCCTTTTCAGTTCAGTTGGAATGGCAATGTTTTCTTATAGAAATTTGTGGATAATTATATTTCTAACTCACAGGATCTTTCAGATTTATTCACAGTAAGTACTGCAATACATGCAACTATACTATGTCTCTCCCCACTCTGAAATCCCTTCTAAAGGACACAGCATTGTTTTAGACTATGATGAATCATATGATCTAGTGACTACCTTTTGGCTTGACCGTGTTTAGAGCAACTCTTAATTCATTTCTCTAATGTATACTTCAAAAGCTATGTTTTATGGTAATGAATCCCCTTTTCTCAAGCGTCTGAAATGTTAGACAAAGTGAGGATAAAAGGATACAAAATCTATATCTGAAAGGTAACACTGAATTCTTCCAAAGTTTTGGTAACTTTGCTTTCGATTACAGAAACAGTATATTCTGTAGTTGCAAATTATTGAAAATATCTAAAACTAAAAATCAGAGTTTCTGTAATCTGATCAGGTAGATATGGTCATTTTTATTAAGGTAGTGTCTTTATTTTCTGGAGAGAGACAGAGACAAAAACAGAGATAGACAAAGAAAGAGACTGCCCTGAGAGAAAGCTGTTTCTAAAATTTCAGTGTATACTGAGATTCCCTAAAAAGGAACAAGAGGAAGACGAATCTCTGACTAGACAAATGATCCTGGGGAGGACGGCCACTAGGTATTCACCTTAAAATGTAAGTACTGCTCCTAATGTTGTCCCTATTTTCTTTTTCTATTTTGTTTTGTTTTTATTTTTTTATTCTTAAGAGAATAAAATAAAACAGAGTAAAGCCAATCAAAACAAAACAGTGAAAGCAATACAGGACTTCAAAACAAGATAATAATAACTCAACAATGGCTACCATAATGCCTCTTGTATCTTCAAAATAGCTCCCCATATCATCAGACCTAACAAAATCAAATAAAACAACAGAATAAAACTGATCAAAACAAAACAGTGAAAGTGATACAGAATTGCAAAGCAAGATAATAGGAAATCAACAATGGCTACTGTCAGGTCTCTGAACTAGACCCCTGCCCAACTAGGAGAAAGAAAACTCCCCCAAACAGATCTGTTATTCACACCTAGGGGGTCATGGCATTCAACAGGAAGCTGGCAGCTGTCCCCACACAGCTCAACCTGCAAAGAGCTGGTTCCATGAAAAACCGCAAGAGACATGCTATACCTGCCCGCAACCCCTATACCCAATCCTGTCTATCACCTAGCCTTACATCTCCTACTCAGACCCAAAATTTTGCACCTTACTCAGCAATACTTCCTTCCCCTACCTACACTCCATAAAAACATGCCTTCACCCCTTGCTCGGGGCCAATGGTCTTTTTGCCCTTGGCCTGACCAGACTTGGTTGGCTTCAACTTTGCCTGCCTCAGTGGTCTCATTTGCACCTTGGTTTAGCCTAACAGCTACCATAATATACCTTGTTATCTTTGAAATAGCTGCCCATACCATCAGATATAATAAAATCAAACCAAACAAAGCAGAATAAAATCAATCAAAACAAAGCAATGAAAATGATACAGGACTTTAAAATAAAATAATAGCTTTCAAATAAAACAATGGCTACCACCTTCCATTTTTAGATGCTTTTTCCCATTTCACTTTCACAATATCTATTGCACATTTTGGACCCCACTAACTCCTTCAGTTTTTTATACTAGTGAGACAACATGATGTTCACCTATGTGAGTCTGAATCATTTCACCCAAGAGTGTAATCACAAATTGCATCTGTTTACCTATAAGACTCATGATTATGCTTCTTTATAGCTGAGTGGCTTTCCATTGTATAAAAATGATGTACCTTTCTTATCCATTCTGCAGTTCATGGGCAAGCTACCCCTGCTTTTTTCTGGTTCCCTGTCATGTGGAGCATTGTTTTATCTCCTTTGACTTTCAATCTATGAATTTCCTTTCAAGTTGATGTGTTTCTGGTTACTGCATATTGATGGATCTTGTTTCTTTATCTACTCTGCCTGTGTTTCTTTTTATTGGTGAGTTGAGGCCATCTACCTTAATGGTTATGGATGACATGCACTGGTTCATCTCTACCATGCTTTTTTCCTGCTGTTGGCTCCCTACTTTTCCCCTCCATTCAATTGTTGCCCTGCTCAGTGATCCCACTCTGCTGCTGTTCCTGGGACTGGGATCATTTTTATCTCTCTCTAGAATGTCCTTCAGTACTCTTTGTAGGTTTGGTTTGGTGGTCATGAATTCCTTCAGTTGTTCTTTATCATGGGAGTATCTTATTTACCCATTAATTTTGAAAGATTATTTTGCAGGGTATATCAATCTGGGTTGGAAGTTGTTTTCTTTCAGGATTTGAAATACTTCACTCCAAGCTCTTCTTGAGTTGGTGGTTTGTGTTGAGAAATCTATCATGATTCTGATGGGTTTTCCTTTATAGGCAATCTCTTCCTTTTTTCTAACAGCCTTTAATATTCTTCTCTTGTGATGAATTTCTGGGATGTTGATTATTATATATCTGGGTGTAGATTTATTTTGGTTATGGCTAGTTGGATTTCTATATGCCTCACTTATCTGCATGTCAGATCCTTTTCCCACGCTTGGGAGGTTCTCTGCTATTACTTCTGTAAATAGTCTCTTTATGTCATTTGTGTTAACACCTTTTCCACTGACACCTATCATTCTTAAATTATTTTTCTTTGCATCATCTTGCAGCCATTTAACTGTTTTTCCTCGTTCCTTGTTATTTTTAGGAGTTGTTTCCTTTCATGATTGCGAGCTGCCATCCTGTCTTCAGGATCTGAAAGTCTATTTCAGTTTCTTCCAAGCAGTTTTTTCCTGCTTTCAATGGAGTTTTTAATTTCCTGGATATCTCTTTGAGTATGTTTCATGCATTTCAATTCTTTATATTGTTCATTCAAGGTTTCCCTCATTCTCTCATACTCCTCTTTTTAAAAAATCCATGTCTTCTTTGATAAGCTCATCAACCCTTTTATTATGTTTGTGATTTTGTGCTTTACCTGAGATATTATTTCTAATCTGATTTCTTTTACAGCCTCATGAAGTAGTTTCTTTACTTCAGTTGCCATCATCCCAGAAATTTCAGATGTGCTACTTCCACTTTCTTCCATATCTGTCTCCTGGACTTGTTCTGCTTGGACTGGAGGAGAGATTGGCTTTTGCTTTTTTATCTTGATATTTTCCTGGATTCCTCCAGATGAGCAAGTTGTGGGCTCCCAGGTGCTTCCCACGTTGGCTACCCATCCAGTGTAGGGTGGTGGCTCAGGCACCTGGGTTATCCTAACCCAGCTTCCCCAGGAGGTGGTGGGGTGTAGGGTGGGCTTTTCCAGACACTTGCAGCTTCTCCAAGGCATGACTGGCTGCTTTTCCCTACCTGTGCTGGTTACTCATGGGAGAGTCGTGATGGCAGCCAGCATGCATGCAGTGGTTGGACTGGCTCTGTTGACCATATTTTCAGTGTTATGACTTGAACATTACATGTCTCCCAGCGGTTCATTGACACGTCTCCCAAAGCTTCATTGTATTAAAGATGGGGTTGCTGATGGGCTTTGGAGAAGTGATTGAATTATGAGAGCTCTAACTTCATCAAGCAGGTTAACCCATCAATGAGATCATAATATAATGGCATTATTGGAAGGTGATGGAAATAGGAGGTTGATTCTAGTTGAAGGGAGGGAGTGCTGAGGGCATGGCCTTAGCAACTTTATCTGATACGTGATCCTTCTCCACCTCTCTCTTTCCCATTCCTGGCTTCTCTGAGGTGAGCAGCTTTCTTCTGCCATGCCTTTTCACCATGGTGTTTCTAGTTTGCCACAGGCCTAAAAGCAATGGAACCAGCCAACCATAGACTAAAACTTCTGAAAACAGGAAACAAATAAATATCTTCTTCTGTAATTTGTTTGTCTCAGTTATTTGGTCACAATGATAAAAAGCTGACCAACATAGCCCCTTGTTCTGCTTCTTAAATTCACCTTCAGTTGTGCTGGACTAATTCCTAGTACACTGAGAGTTGCTTATCTCAAATCTTCCTTTTTCTGCTTTTCTGTCTCAAGGCTTTCTACAGCACCTCAGAGAAGCTATGGAGCCATGGATAATGGATGCTATAGAATCATGGGTTCCTTCTCACCAAAGCTGACATAACTATTGCCACTGCCAGCTCTCTGACTTATTAGTAAGCAAGGCTTATGGTGAGCTCTCATGAGTACCACCTCCTGGGGAAACCAACTGTTATAGATTAAAAACTGGTGGTCAACTTAACACCAGCTGAATTACATCATCATGGTGTTGAGTACAAATGGTCCACCTGAGTAAAGTTACCAGCATAACTAGAGATGTGGAGAAGAGGAGTGAGGCATTGTGGGTTCTTTCAAGAGTTGCTATTTCAAGCCAATGGTTCTCCCAGAGGTGCTTGTCATGCTTTCTTTCCCAATATGGATTCAGTCATTATCATCAGAGGAGCTCAGGACCTCATCAATGTGAGTGGCTGTGGTTCACCTTGGGGGAGCCCTGCTCCTCACATTGTGCATTGCTTCTTTCTCCGGAGGGGAAGCTGTGTGCTGGAGAAGCTTGTCATGCTGGGCTTCCTGACCTGTACTCGACTGTTCTCATCAACATAGGAGTGCAGGACCTTGTTGCCATTGAGGATGGCTGTGGTACTCTTCAGGGTAGCCCCCCTTCTTATTTTGAGTATGACTTCTCGGCTCCCATGTAAAACCCTCAACCTACTGCACAGCTCCTTCTCCCTGCTGGCATAGACTTCCTAGTTCCACCACTGACCTTTGGCCTTCCCAGCCCAGAACCATAAAATAGACTGGCACGAGTCCTTATTGTGGGCTATTAGATTTCCAGTTGGATTTATGGGAGGCATTGTCATACATTTTGGGTCTTTCATTGGATTCGTGCAGGACATTGCTGTGGGATCCAGGCTCTCGGCTGAATATCTTGGCTCTTAGTCTTGTGGACAGATTTTCCTGCACTTTCTTGTGTTTAACTCTGGGTAACCATCATAAAACAGTATTACAGATTCTGTGTCCTGTATGCAGTTGTTCTCCCTGTAACCCCTGACTACAACACCAACTAAACACTTGATGTCAAGTTAACCATGACAAACCCTTTCCACTCTGGCAGAGGTAGTATTTCAAATTTACTACAATTTATGCTTATTTTGAATACAGATTTTTCCCTCCTTATTTCTCATAAATTACCAGCACAGAATCCTGCGTAACATTCCTTGAGCCAATGGACACATTTATGGATCTTGCCATGTAGAATAGCAGGCACACTTTTGATTGCCCTCTGAAATAGTACCACAAAAGGCTATCTACATCTTCATCTGGGGATCAACGTACTGTGAATTTCAGATACTGTCTTTCCAAATGCAGTCTATAGTTGAACAAATGGCCATCCATGATGCTAGAAAGCATATACTAAGAACAAAGGGGTAGCAGGAGTACGAACACCACGCAAAAACACTCCCACGCAAACACGCTTTGGGAATCTATGCTTTCATTCTTGCAGTTTTAGGTTCTGCAGGATCATGAGCCCCAACAGAAAGTGGTGAATCCTTTCACCAAGTGATATAAGGGTTTCACTCAACCTAAACTTACAACCACTAACTTGTCTTTTTGTAATCTTTATCCAGTAAGCCAAGAGGGAAAAAAAAAGGGTTACTTTCTCTTTTCAAGTTCATGGTAGCCAGGGCTCAAACCCTTCATGGACGAGGGTCTGAGTCATTCCATGGGGCAAGCAGCCTAGGCCTGAAATGTTGGCCCAAAGTGAGAGGAAACTATGGATAGTGAGAAGGAGGTATTGGATTTGAATCATGGCCTCAGATACAGCTGCAGTAACAGGATTGGCCACTACCTTGAAAGATAACAGAGTAAGGTGTGAGAGAATGTCAGTGGTGCAATTGTAGCAGATATCGTTGCTTTTCCACCCCTGACCCAGAAGGCTGAAGCAAAATTCTGCCTTCCTCAAACACAGGCCAACAGGTGCTTCACTGTCTGAGGAAATTTCCCACCAGCCACTCTATGGAATTTGCTAAACCTGCCTACAGGGCAGGAAAAAATGTGAGGGATAGTGCAAACCCCGAGCAGTGAGGGAAAAAAGTGAGAAGATAATACACAAGCGTCTTTGCCCCCAAATGGGGCCCTGAAACCCTAACCTTTCTCTACTTGTCACCTTGCAAAAGTGAAATCATTGGAAAAGAAATAACTAGCAAGGTGAGTAACTTGTGACTGTGTATAAAATCTACTATAAAATTCACATCTTTATATCTTCACTTTGTTCAAAGCTGTTAAATACATATCTGTGTGTTCTGTGCCATGAAAGTTAAGAAAGGAACAAGAACAACTACTAAGACAAGAAAGGAAGCCAGCTAGATCACGAGTTGTGGTGTGTGTTTGTCAAATCTCTTCTGTTCTTTATCCTATGAGTTTTACTGAAAACAACAAACTTAAGACCCTAAAGGCTCACCTGTACGAGGAAACCAACCAAGGTGAGATGCCCTGCCATGACTTGCAAACCTAACTGTGCCCAAAGAGTTCTGAAAGTATCCTAAGGCACAATCCAAACTACAACATCAGAGCCTACAGAAACACAACTAGAGACCTGCACTTTAGAACTCCCAAGGTAAATCCAAAGTGCAGCCACTATTTGGGAACCAGTTATCTTGTCATGGGTGTTTCTCATGGTGATGATGAAATCCTAAACCAGGATTTACAAATCTGAATCTTTCAGGCAGTAGAGAATGATCAGCTTTGTGGCAAAATGAACACCCGTGCTTAGCCACTGCTCGGTTTCAGACCATGTCTATGTGGAAGTTGTAGGGGTTTGGATGGTGGCTCCCAAAATGGTGTGACCATGCCTTAAACCCCAAAGACTATAAAGCTAATATTATTTAGAGAAAGGATTTATTATTGATGTAGTTAAGGATATTGGGTAAAGATTATCTTGGAGTAATTATCTGAGTGAATCCTAAATCCAATGACAAGTGTTCTAAGCAGAGTGAGGCAGAAATGACAAGTGTTCTTACTAAAGTGAAGCACAGGAAAATTTGACACAAAGAGGAGAAGGCAGTGTGAAATCCAAGGGTAACACTGGAGTGATTGAGCTATAGGCCAAGGAAGGCTGGCAACCACCAGAAGTTTAATGAAGCAAAGAAGAATTTTTCCCTATAGACTTCCAAAGGAGCACAAGTCTGCCACACCTTGATTTCAGACCTAGGCTTCCAGAACTGTGACTGAGTAAATTTCTATTGTTTTAAGTCACCTAATTTGTAGTGATTTATTGCAGCAGCCATAAGAAACTAGTAGAGAAGTATATCTAATGTTACTGGATTTTCCCAGTTTCTATGAGAAGGTGGAGATGTAGAGTTTTTTACATGTGAAATCTAATGCTTTAATGTGGCTAGCAATTTAAAATTTTTGAAATACTGAGCTGGCTGAACAATACCAATTTTCTGGCCAAACAATGCTATTTTTCTGCTAAATACTCACAAAAACCTTTCCCATCCTTAATCATTCAGTCAAATTCAAGTTTAACACATAAAAAAATCATCTCTTTATTCTTTATAGAATTTGTTCTTGAAATGGGCCTAATTGGTTTCTGAGCTTACTGGTGAACAAAAAGAAATGTGTTCACATCCATCACAGTTTAATATTAAAAGTGAAAAACAACCAAGATCACCTATTTGCTAAACTTAGAAATATAAAGACACTTGTTAGTTAGAGTTTTTTTTTGTTTGTTTGTTTTTTGTTTTTTGGGTTTGTTTGTTTGTTTTAACTTGACATGCTCTGTTTGTGCTGTTTGGACATTCACCCTCATTAACATTTGATCAGCAAACGCTGGCTTGAAAGAGCAGTGGCCCCATCTGTAGAAGAAATCAGTAGTAAGCCCATTTTAGCTGCCTCCTCTTGGTATTCCCAGAAAGTCTTGAATAAGACTTGCTGTGAGATTCATCCCTCTAAGTAGTTTTAATTTCCATTGCCTCATTAGCACTCATTAGATTGCTACATCTTTTTGCCTAAATTTCAAAGTATTTTATAAGAGGAAACAACAACTAAACTTTCCCATATTTGGGCTAGGATTGGCTGGCCAGCAGACCTAGGCTTCAATCCCAGTTTGCCACTAAACAGCTGCATGACCTTGGCCAACTCGCTTCACCTCTCTAGGCCTCAATTTCCTGTAGTTGATCTTTGAATTTCCTTTCAGTTCTAAAAATTATTTTGACAGTGTAATTTAATTATGCAATAAAATCCCATATCTAGTTCATCTTTCTTCCAGGTTACCCAAGGGTGGGGAAGGCAGGACACGTGCTTTCATTTATTCACCAGGCAGTCATTAGGCTTATACATGTATCAGACAAGCTGCCAAGGGCTGGGGACTCAAACCTGAAAATAAGACATATGCTGCTTTAAGGATCTTGCAGTCTTTTGGGGGGCTTGGGGTACAGCTCTAAATAGATCAACAATTATGATACAGTTAGCATTAGAGAGATGAATAGAGTTCAAGGGAAGCCCAGGAAATAGTATTCAATTCATATGGGAAGAGTTAGAGGCAAGTCCCTTGAGAAAGTGATACCTAAAATGAGTTTGTAGAACAAACAGGCACTAGGAAAGCAAAGAAGAGAAACAACAGCCCATGGAAAACCATACAGGAACAAACTGGCCTGGAAAGTGCATCAGAGTCAGAATGACCAACAATTATTAGCAAAGTGAGTAAGAGTGAGGTGGCAGTATACTCTTTTCCCGCACTCACGGGGCATGCTTCCTAACATCAACTTTGACTATAGCTGGATCTGCAACTGAGCCCACTTCCTTTCCCTTCTCCAGTTTTCTCTTTACCTGGGTCAGATGTTTGCATAGCTCAGTGATGGAAGATAATCACATGATCAAGGTCAGAAGCAGTGAGGATTACCGTGAGTTCTGACTGGTCCTCAAGGACTCCAGCACGTTCTCGCTGTCTCCAGGAAAAGTAAAAATACTAGAGCTCAGCCATTCCTAAGCAATTTCTCTCGTAGTCCCAAACCAAGAACTTGCATTAAATATTCTATGTCTCATTCCAAGTTGGAAAAGTGAATTATTCTAGCATTAATCATTTTGTTTTTCAATAATAGCATAAATCATCTTGTTTTTCATCTATACGATGAAAGGTCCCTGATGAGCTGTGTGATCTTTGTGACTCCATTTCTTTATCTATATTATAAAGCTATAATAAACTTGTTATTATGAAGAAAAATCATGCAACTAGAGACATTTGTACAATATTTGGCACAAGATACTTATTCAATTGAAAAAGAAGAGAAAAGCAAAGACTTTGCATGAAGGAGGGAATAACACGATTATCTAGAAGAGAACCTATAATATTAAGATAAGGTGCAGATAGCTAAGCATGCACTCAGCAACCTTTCAAAATTTGCTCCAGAGTCTTGGCTAAATAAACTTTGAAAGGCCTTTTAGTTTAAGAAGTGCAACAGAGGAACAATGGCCTACAAACCAGAGAAGGCATCTGCAGCCTATTAATCATTATACTTGAGAGGCAGAAACATCTTCTTTTAGGGGCTGCAGGATAAATGTAAGAACTACACGATATTGAAAAAGAAACTAATATTCTGTCTTTTTAAAAATTGATTAGGGTTCTTTTTCCCCCACAGTCCTGCCATCATTTCTTATTGGTTGATTTCTTGATGAGCCATTAGTTCTGGAATGAGATGGATTCTCGAGGTTGTTTTAATTTGCATCTATTGAATGAACAATGATGTTGAATATTTTTTCATATATTTATTTGCCATTTGTGGCTGAGAAGTGCAATATCTGATGCCCATTTTTGGATTCAGTCTTTGAATTTCAGGGGCCTGATTTTTCTCAGTTCTTTATATGTTCTAAATAGAAGTCCTTTGAAGGATAGTTGGCTAAAATTTTTTCCCACTCTATGGGTTTTCTTTTCATTCTATTGGTGATTTCTTTTGAACCCTTCTCCACTGTTGGTGGGAGTGTAGACTGATACAACCACTGTGGAAACCAGTGTGGAGATTCCACAAAAAACTAGGATTAGAGGTCCTGTTTGACCCAGCTATTCCCCTTCTGGGTATTTTCCCAGAAGAATTAGACATCTTACCACAGCGATATATGAGCAGCCATGTTTCTGGCAACACAATTTGTAATAGCTAAATCTTGGAAACAATCAAAATGCCCATCAACTGAGGAATGAATAAAAAAGATGTGGTATTTTTATACAATGGAGTACTACTCAGTTATAAAGGGATAAACTGGAGACTTTTATAGGTACATAAGATCATACTCATAAGTGAAATAAATCAGACTCCCATGTATACAAATCATATTATCTCCCTAGTGTAAGACACTGACAGAGTAAACAAGATGCAAAATGAACAATACATATTGTAAAAAGGCAAGAAACTGTTCAAAAGGAAAGAACAACTGGGATGGGGGAAAAGAGAAAAGAAAGAAGGAAAAAGAGAAAAAATATAAGAGAGATAAAATAATTATACCACTAATTTCTATTATTCCATTGAAAAGAGCAGTTCGTGCTTATACTGTTTGATTAGTTTTATATGTCTATATCTTATAATCTGAGCCACTACTTTGAAAATAACAATATGCAATATATTAATCATTGTTAATATGCTATTATCTTGTTTTGAAACTCTGTATCATTATTTTTATTGTTTTTCCTCTTTAAAATAAAACATTAATTATATCTACAGCTTTAATGGAGAACAATTGTTTGTGGTACAAAGTATACCAAAAAACATAACAAAAAGCAATTTCTCCTCCCCAACCCCCTGGCATCATTTCTCCCTTTTCTCTATTTGCCTATTTCTTCTGCATCCATTCAGAAATATTCTACATATATACAAATACAAACAGGCACATATTATGCAGAGTATAAACATATATGTATCCATTAGTAGACTACAAGCCAAGTATATATAGTTATGTATAACTGCATGTGCATTTTATAGCATAAATTTTATCCTAATATAACATTCTACATACACTGATACCCTGGTGTGATTACTACACTTTGTATACATCTACTAAATTACCATCATGTTTGTACATTAAGTCTCATAAAAATAAGTAGACACAATGATAATGCACAGGAAAACAATCTCAAAACTAAAGTCACATTTCTAATTTGTGTAATTCTCAAACATTTCACAAAGCTCTTTGAGAAGCTTCTCTGATGAGCAAAAAGGAAAAGCATTTCCAGAAACCAGGGCATTTGGCTTCTTGTAGCATTCCTGACTTCACAAAATAGTCTCAGTAAGTTTTGTCCCCTGAGATGGATGGAAAACGGAGTCATTCTATTCTCCACTTGTACAAAGTGCTGTTCAGGAGCCAAAACTGAGGGAAAGATACGGGAAGAACAATACAGGCATCAGAGCCAAACAGGAAAGGCAACCAGAGCCTACAGACTCCAGTGGACAAGAAACAAACCCAGCAGGTAGTCAGAAAAGAACCTCTATATCAGCCCAGGCTGCCTTGTTATCCTGGGAAGGCAGCCATCATTCATTAAGCGCGCTCCCTTCTCAGCCCCTCCCTGAGGAAGGGGAAGCTCCCCGTTCAAGGGAGTTCCAAGGATTGCTTCTTTCCATGCCCGATACTGTGACAAGCACTAGTGACTGGCTTAAGGACACACTTTGTTCCTTCATGCTGACTTCCCTTAGAATCCCTTTTCCAATTCTCCTGATTCTGGTTCTGGAGTCAGGCTTTTCATTTGTGGTCTTTCATTTCAGTAGTTGAAGGAGACATTTTAAGGAGATGCAAGGCAATAACAGGATGAAAATGTGCTACTCTTCACTCCTCTCAGCCAACAGGAAGCCAGGAAGAGCAGTATGTTTATTTCATTGCTTCACTGTGGGTCAGTATGTCTAAAATACAAGCCGGAAGAAAGACTGTCGAAGAGGACTTCTTTGTGGCTGAGACAGAGGAAACTTTCTAAAATCAACAGAGTTATCTATACCAGTAGTTCATATTTTCAATCTTTTCACAGACATTATGCCCCTCTTCTTCCTGCCTGCCCATTCATCTTGAAAGCACTTCAGAACAGCAAGCATCTGAGAAGTATTGGAACCTAAGGAAGTGATAAATTATGCAGATGCTGTTGATAATCTGGGTCTCTCAGAGCAGCTGCCTGTAGATATGCCAACAACTTGATTAAAACATATGGTCATAGCTGTTAGAGCCAGCAGGGACCTTGGAGACCAGTGAGAACAGACCATGTTCTTTCAGATGAGGCAAAGAGGCCAAGACAAGTCAAGTGTCTTATCCAGAGTCAGTCAACTGCAAGTGGCAGAACCAGGGTTCTGATTTAGGTCTCCTGACTGGAAGTCCAGTGGTGTTTCCATGACCCACATATCAAAGCACCCTGCACACCCAGTGGCCCTTGCACCATAAAAATCTGAGCGCCCATATTAATCTGTAAAAGATTAATATGTCTTCCCATGAGCCAGACTCAGCAAAAGAAATCACACACACACACACACACACACAGAGTATCAACCATACCTTTTCAATTCTAAAGTCACACAGCAAACCCGTAAGCCCTTGGGCGTCTAACAAGTTGTCCATGACTTTTTATAGCCAGAAGTTGGAGTGTGTTTATAATATCAAACCACATCTTTTGTATGTCTGGCTCAGTAAAATCTTTTAACCAATCCAAAGAAGTTCATTTCACAAATATCTGCATAATAATAGCTCAGGGATGTGTTCAGGTTTCAAGAATTAAAGATCATCTCATAAACACTTATACTCTGTCTTTTGACTTTGGTGATTTTCAGAGAAAAATTATGGACTTTTGACTGAAAGTTTAGATTTAAAAGCTTTATTTTGGCTCATGTCAGTTTTGGCCTTAGGAAGCAAATATTAAATCTTACTTTTACCCTAGAATTGAATGCAATACCAGATACTTCATCTTTTCTCAAAAATGCCACCAAAATTATGAACTTTGAGTAAGCTACAGGGCTTGCTAGGAGAGGTCAAAGTGCACAGAGAACACCAGTCCTTGAGTAGCAATCTACAGATGATGGGCATGGCATTTAGTGCTGACTACTGGCTGGCTCTCTCACTCAGGGAACTAGGTATCAGTCTCCTTAACTGCTAGGGAAAAACAGGACTCTGAGAATACTGAATATGAGGTCTTCCTGTGTCACCCACAGCTGCTATAGGCAAAATAATGAAGTCACATCTTGTCAGTTTACCATAATCATTCCTCCCAGTGATCAGTTCCTAGATAGCGAAGGTCACTGCCCCGAAGGAAGGGTGCCTGTAATCCACCCCAGGATAAACCTTTTTCTTTCCCTTGCACTAGGAGTATGGTTGGGTTAAAAAGGTTAGAGATCAGGGGTTGGGGATCAAAGCAGGGGACAGTTTTGGGTATGTACTATTGGTAAGCAACCTTCTTTCTTTGAACCAGCACTGAATGTCACAGGTTCTGCACTTGACTGTCAGTTGTCCCCCTCCTTCTAAGAGCAGCCCCCAAAGATCAGAACCTCGAGGCAGTGCTGACAAGCCCCCAGTGTCTCTTCTCTCCCCAGTATAGGCCAGATATGGAACCAAATCTTTCAATCTATGGCTGAGAAGGAAGAATGAGCACCATCTAAGGCCTATCATGATTGCTTGTTTCTCAAAATCTTAAACATTGAATTTTCAGTTTGAAATACATAAATTTGGACTGGGAATTTAGCTCAGTAGCACAGTACCTACCTAACAAGCATGTGTTCATGAGTTTGATTCCCAGTACCAAAATATAAATAAATAAAATACATAAACTTCTCATTTAAATTATACATATACAGCATACATTTTCTACTAAAGTATAAATGTTTCTTATTTTACTGTGAGGTTATATCCTCATAAACTCATGTATAGAAAGTATCTTAAATCAGAAATATGTTTGATATACTTAATCTACCAACCATCATATTGTAGAATAATCTACCTCAAATGTATTCAGAATGCTTACAGTTGGGCAAAATCATCTCACACAAAGACTTTTTCGCAGTAAAATGATGAATATTTCATGTAATTTATTAAATACCATTCTGAAAGTGAAGCAAGAATGATTGTATGGGTATATACTATTAATATACAATTGGTATTCATTTAAGTACTGTTTCTACTGAATGAGTACTGCTTTCACACCATGGCAAACTCAAACAATCACAAATCAAACTACCTTAACTTGGGGATTCTGTGTGTGTGTGATATACGTAGTATGCATACTATATATGATATGGATACAATTATGTATAGTATAGATTGATGTCACTAAGGAAATTGTATATGTGTTATTATATACTATGTAACATGTAAGATAAGATACACACACATTTATAAGTCTCTAATGTACTATTCACCAAATGTTCTTTCTTTCAGTGAGCTTATTGTTCAGTGGTCTATAAAATTTTCTGACATCAATGATAGCCATAATGCACTGTTTGCTATTCATAATTTCATTTAAATCTTTGAAAATGAACAAAAGGCTAAATACATCTCCTCATTAGCTGAAGTATATGAAATTCTTGAATTTTTATCACCTTTTTCTAGCCATTTAAGTAGTCTCACACAGTATTTACACTTTATTTTCATTTTTACTGATGAATATTTTGTAATGTTTGTATCTGTAATCATAAAACAAATAGAACCACAGCAGTATATGTAACTGATTTCATATGTGACTGTGTTTCACTTAATATTTGTAATTTTCCTTTACTTCTAGCACACTAAGAAAGGAAGAATATATAACTGGAAAGAGGACTTCAAGAAAACAAATTTGTACCTAAGAGTTCCTACCAATACTTCATAAGAGCTTAAAGGTAGAAACAACCAAAATGTATCACTTGATGAATAGATAAACAAATCGTGGTATATCCACATAATGGAACTGTTATTCATTCATATAGGAGAATTAAGTTCTGATAAATGCCACAAGATAAGTGAATCTCAAGAATGTTCTTCTGTGGAAGAAGGTAGATAGGAAAGTTCACATACTTTGTGATTCCATTTACAAGGAATATCCATAGAGACAAAAAGCGTTTGCCACACTGTCATGCCTAAACCTGCACCTCAAGATAGGATGTGCTCAACAACCTCTGATTGAGGCTTCCAGATGTTACACAAAAAGAATGAAGAAGAACTCCAAGAGAACATCTGGGCTATAAACAGGAGATTCTTTCATCGTATCTCTGCAGGCCCTACACAAAGTGGGCCCAACCCTGGGAGCCCGTTGGAGACACAATAAGCTTAAGAGAGGCAGTTCAAGCTAACAGAAAGCAACTGTCTACTTTGGCAGTGTCCAGGGCTGATGTCAGTTTACTTTCCTCTCCATTGTTAATGATAAAAGCTCTAACAAGACAGCTCTGTGAAAATACTGAACACAAAATGTTCTGTTTGGCTTTGATCATTCATGCTCACTGTGATAAGCAACATATGGCAACAACCTTAAGTTGTGACATAGTAAATTATCATTTTAAATATTCTTTCCACAAACACCTACCTGCTGGGGTGGAAAATGTCAAAGGACTGAGCCAAAAAAAATTAATCTAGCAAAGACATACAAAAAAATTTTGAATTGAACCAGGTGTGGTGGCTCATGTCTGTAATCCCAGCACTCAGGAGGCTGAGGCAGGAGGATCACTGAGAGTTCGAGACCAGCCTGGGCTACAAAATGAACTCAAGGCAAGTGCGAACTGCATAGTGAGACCCTGTCTCAAAAAAAACCACACACACACACACAAAGTTTGAATTTACATGTTACAATGGACTTGATTCCATTTGTTACCCTAATTTGTCGTTCCATAGGCTCTTGGTTTATACCCTTTAATATCCAAATGAAATGTCTGGAACACTTCCTCCAAGATGGCCACCCAGATGACACCGTGACAGGGAGGCTCCCTGAATATACCATCAAAATGCTGGAATATAAACTAATATAATAACAGAGAGAAGGAAAAAAGAGGGAGATGGGTCCTCTGGACCCAAGAAGAATCTAAAACGAGAACTGTAGCCCATGGAAAGAGTAAAAGAATGAAATAAAGGCGGAGAC